>JAPKLW010001023.1:236449-281827 GCA_026898455.1 Plectranthus barbatus | reverse complement strand
GGACTGCAGGCCCTGACATCGCCGGACCCGAGGGGTGGGATGTTACAATGTCACACTTGATATGATGGTTATTCAGTCTTCAAAGAATCATTCGTTGATATTAATAACGTACTTACAGATTCTTAAGATTGTAACCATCTTCTGTATCTTCTCATAATATCCTACAAACAACCTTATCTTGATTTTGGCCCATCAGTATCTTGTTTAGTTATTAAAAACTAGAGATTCTCAAAATCATTATGATCTACTAAGCATTCACCATAATAATAACTGTTGAGAGATTTTTAACAATAACTTAAAATCATTAAATGGGTTCATTGTTGTTTCCAGGTATTTATAAGCAATGAATCTGGTATGAATGCTTAATCATTATCAACATAACATACTTCAAATGAATTCTTATTTCTTCTCATGCTACACCATTGAGATGAAGGATCCTAGTGTAGTCTATTGGGAATACGTCCCAATTTCATGACTAGTACTATCTAAGCTTGTTTCTGAGGTGTTCTCCAATTGTGATTAAAACGTTGTGACTTGATAGTCTTAATTAGATTCTTTCCACTTTTGCCTCGAGTATTTGAGTCACTCAAACTATTCTATCTTGTGGCAAAGGACATATCTATATGTTGATTAATTGTCAATGGAAGTGACATAATACTCAAACCCTCTAGAACTCAAGTGAACGTTAGCCCACACTTAGTCAACATGAATGAATTCCAACATATCACCATATCGTGTCTTACTTGCCTCAAAGGTCTGGTCAACATCTTATCCTCCAAACAAGATTTGCACACTCAATTAGGAACAAATCTGGACAGAGTCCAATGTTCCATCATCCATGAGTTGCTTAATCTTCTTGAGGTTGAAGTGACTAAATCATACATGTAAGATACATATCTTGAGAAGAAAACTTTTCTTTTGAACGCACGATAAGATAAAAACAATGTTTATAAGAAGTTTTATGGAGACAATTAATGATATAGAGAGAGATAATTAGTTATTCATGATAGATTACACTTTATTACCAATGATAGAAACTCTACTATCAAAATAATTGAATGTCCACCATATATTGAAAATTGAAAATAAGTCCCACCAAGACAACGGTACTTACATAAACATCTCTCACCATCGAAACATCGTTCTCTAAATTGAATGCAAAATCTCCAACTACTACTGCAAAAAACTCTCGTTGTGTTACCTAAGGAGATGGTAAACTATTACCACTACCAACCACCTGAGTTTTGGGCTTTTGCCAACCACCTGAGTTTTGGGAAGAACAATAAAGAGGGAATTCAAGAGTTATAAGTTTATAAGTTTCGTACAAACTAGAGCTATTCTAGAGACTCCTTAAACTGGTGGTTTCCACAAACTTTGACACATCAAAATAATTAAATAGGTAGGAATACTTCGTAACACCACCTAAGTTTCGAATGCTTTGAATCCCACTCAGAGCAAAGCTCTTTTGACGTAAACTTTTTTTCTCTCTCTCATGATGATTTAGGCATACCTCTATACCGAACCTTGTAAATCCTTGCGCCCATTTCCTCTTTATGCTTATCAAATTCGCGCCAGCAGAGAAGGTAACCTACTTTGGAACGGGAACTTCCCAAAAAAAATTTATTGTCCCAAATCCTACATTATTCTAACAACACTATTTAATCAATGAATATTTTTAAGAATTTATAATTAATTAAAATTAAAATGTAGATCATATAATTAGATAAAATAAATAAATAGTAAAACAATGAACAATTAAAAAGAATAATTGCCTTTTAAAGATTATTCATAATAAAAACAAGAACAACAAACAATTATAGAATTCAATTTCTAATAGATAATTATTTGGGGAAAAATTATGTGTTATAATTGTAAAAAAAATCAAATTTCATATGATAATTACATGAGTATTTCATACTCTAAAGTTAAAAATGTTTTTGCTCTTCGAAGTCATGGGGTATTTATATATTTCAATTAGATTACGAGCTTTTGTGAGGTGAGTGTTATGAATTGAGTTTCAATTCACCTCCAAATTTGATGTTTTGATATGTCAAAACTTACTTCAGTATTAAGTTTCTAGAGTCTTTATATGTAATTCTTGTATATGATTGATCGAGTTGTAATAGACTAGAAACTGAGCTGAAGATCGAGCGAACAGAGACGGAGTCTCTAAGAGAGAAAGTGTTAGAAATCAGAAGACCAAACTCGATATGTCAAGAACCAAGTTTCTGAACTTGAAGAGAAGAATCCAAGAAACATGAAGTTCTGAAGACAAGGTTTCCATGCTTGAAACTTACTGAGGCAAGAAACTTAGTTTCTGGATACTAAGTTTTTCGAAGGAAGATGGAAATTGAAACTGACTTTAAAAATGTCAGTTTTCAGTTTCAACATTTCAAGAGCACGTGAAACACAAGTGTTCGAAGTCAGACTTGAGTCATTTCAAAGTAAGTCAAAGAGTCAGTACGAGAAAACTCAAACTTGGATTCCTCGGACTGAAACTTAGTCAGACAAGAGCATGTAGAAAGTACACTACCAAGAGTAAGAGCAAGAGCAGAGCAGGGCAGGAATAATGGCCATAATTGGACAATCCAATCTTTTGTCTCTGACGACTGGATCATTGTGCCTAACTGATAGAATTCAAAATGTCGTCTAAATCTGCCTATAAATAGCTCGACAGATCGAACAAAGAAACTACAGGAATCACACAAAAAACTAAGCAGAAACTCTGTCAAACTTTCTACTCAAAGTTCTCTATATTTCCGTGTCCTTTGTACACGAGACTTGAATGTCTAACTTAAGTTATCATTTTTGTGCATCTGTCTAAGTGAACGAGTCTAAAGCTATAAGCTGAAGCTATTTGATGAATATAACTTTCCTAAGTTATATTCATAGCAGTCAGTTCCTACTCTGGGATCTGATTATCACAGGTCTAGCCAACCATACTGAGTTCTCGAAAGAACGAGCAAACATCCAATTGTCCAAGAAGAAGGTTGCGGGGTGCTTCCCCACTTCAATCTAAAGAAGAAGAAAGCTTACAAGGAGTTTCTGGGTGAGTGACGACAGCAGAACAAAGGACGGAGGATTCCGATGGGCTGTCTATAGATCGTGAGTGGACGTAGGACTTTGATTTCGAACCACTATAAATATCCTGTCTTATTTACTCACTTTATTTAAGTTTATGAATCTAAGTTTTCATACTTAATTTGAAACCTTCAATACTTGGCTAAGTATTAAGCGTATAATCTGAAACTTACTTAACACCTTTCTGAGCTTAAACCGAGTTTTGATAAATTGAAAACTAAGTCAAGTCAATTTTCAGACCAAGTGCGAGAATTATAAAACTTTTGCTACAATTATTCATTTTCCAATTTTGGAACCAACAGTGAGCAATTCTCCCCATACTTTGTCGGTAGCTATTTGTCATTTGAACAACTTTTTTGCTTCCCTTTTCTTCGAATAAAGACTTTAATCAAAATATAATATTATGTCGTATTGGGAAGACAATGAATATTCTACTTAAGAAAGAATATGGTAGAAGATAGTTATGTACTTCGTTTTGTCTAATTTCAGTTATTATCTCGACAACAAGAGAGAATTATATTTTGGTTATAAGGATGACTATTGGATTGCCAACCATCGCTTCCAAGTAACAACTAATCTTCAAGCTTTCTATTTCTCATGAACTTCAGCTTTTTCTCTTTTTTCATAGTCAATCAATTTCTTCTTCTTTTCATACTGACGGTTAACTGTGAAGCTTTTTCATATTATGATTGTTAGTTACATTTGACTAGTTATAATAGCACAAGTGATCTCAATTTCCATCTTGATTACTCGGGCCCAATTGGTGGTTCTCTAAACCTGTACTATTAAAACTCTTAAACCTATTCAAGATTTAAAAAATTTCTAAGATCATTTCTTACTATGATCAACTCTATACAAATAACTATTGACCTTATTGTTTTCTAACTAATCGTCAAACTAGCATAACTCTTAACACTTTAATATTTTGATATTTAAAATTTACACTCTGTATTTTGAATATTGTGAACTATTACGCTTACCAATAAATATTACTTCCCCCATCCCGGTTAAATTGTCCACATTTGACCGAACACGATAACCAATGTATGTGAGTAATAATGGGTGGTAGTGAGATAAATATTTAATTGGTTAGTCTGAAAATTTTGCTATTTCACGTAAGTAGCTAGACTAATATTGTGGGACAAACGAAAAAGAAAATGTGGATAATTTACTCGGGATAGAGGAAGTATTTATTTTGTGCGACTCCTTTTTTAAATTCTCTTTAAGTCCTTATCTATTGAGATTGAGAGATTCGGTCACCATATCTTTTACATGGATATATACGTATTGTATAGAGATATCAGTAGGGAGAGATAGGGAGAGATATATATTGTAGCTAGAGTTCATATCTTGTATCTAGGGTATCTATCTTTCATGCAAACCCTAGCTCTATATATTGTACACGGTCCCTGCGAATTCAAGCAGAAGAATAGATGAATAATTCTCCCTGCTATCTAGTTTTTTACATGGTACCAGAGCCGAGATCCAACGGCTGAAACTTCCATGTTTTTTCGTTTTCCCTTTCAATTCACGGCCTTCGTCTTCTGAAGCTCGACAATGACGACGAAGGATGGTGAGGTAAATGATCTGATGTCTCCGTATTACATCGGCCCTTCTGACAATCTTAGTCATGTTTATGTTACCGATCTCCTCAACGACGGGATTTATGGAGATTGGTGTGAAGAGATGAGCAATTGCCTACTAGCGAAGAACAAGTTAGGGTTCGTCGACGGCACGCTCAATTCACCCGACAAAGATTCGCCAGACCTGCCCCTTTGGAAGCGATGCAACACCATGGTAAAAGGATGGCTCGTTGTATCAATGGAGAAAGAAATCCGAAACAGCGTGAAACACGCCAAAACAGCGCATGAAATATGGAAAGACCTAGCCGACAGATTTGGAAAAGAAAGCGCCCCGAAGGCTTACGAATTGAAGAGAAATCTCACCCTCACACGGCAAGATAAGGCGTCTGTATCAACATATTACACGAAATCAAAAGGTATCTGGGACGAAATAGATGATGTGTCCTTAATGCCAAAGTGCACGTGTGGCAAGTGCACGTGCAACATGGCGAAACTTTTCTCAGAAAAGATAGAAAAGGAGAGAGTCTACGAGTTTCTAATGGGACTCGACGACGCATTCAACACCATCATAAACCAAGTATTGAGTATGACTCCATTACCAAGCCTGGGAATCGTCTATCACCATGTCGCTGAAGATGAACGACATCGGCTGATCACAGGCTCGAGACAACCCACTGCCGACGGTGCGGCATTCCAAGTACAACGACAGGCAGTCTCTGAACGACGTGAAGGTGCAAGAGACACAACAAAATCTCCACCACAATGTGGTAATTGTGGCAAATTTTGGCACACAATTGACAACTGCTACGAAATAGTTGGTTATCCAGAAGGAAAGAGAGGAGCAAAACCTTGGAAGAAGGAGGGAGGAAAGTTCGGAAAGAGACAAACCCCCGGTCAAAAAGCAGTTCACGTGGATACTGGTTCCACCATCGACCTAGCCGTACAATTCCCCTTCACAACTGAACAGTTAAACCAACTCAAGGAATTGTTTAACAACAACCCGACCTCCTCAAATTCAACATCGTCAGCCAACATGGCAGGTAAAACACCGAACCCTAATACTTTTTGGATTATTGATTCAGGAGCTACGGAACATATCACACATCAAGCGAATGAGCTTCACAAAATCAGAAATACTGGAACCGATATTCCAGTAAAAATACCAAACGAGGACCAAGTATCTGTAGCTGGTATTGGAATGTTGAAATTGCCAAACGGATTATCTATTGAACATGTCTTGCACGTCCCCAGCTTCAAGTGCAACTTACTATCCGTCAGTCTCCTCACCAAGGAACTAAATTGCACTCTAATCTTCTCTGTCGATGGTTGCATAATGCAGGACTCAGCTTCGAAGAAGGTGATTGGAGCGGGTAAGCAGTGCAACGGCCTATACCTTCTACAACCTGTATGCAGCGATTCGCAAGTATTCTCTGGCATGGTTGGTACCGACTTATGGCACCGAAGGTTAGGCCACCCCTCCAAGATCAAGATAGAAGACATTGAAGAAATTTGTAGCACTTTTTGTGAACCTTGCATAAGAGTCAAACTAGCTCGCTCTCCTTTTCCTATTAGTTGTATTTGAACCTCAAGTTGTTTTGAATTAATTCATTGTGATATTTGGGGTGGTTATAAAACCCCTTCTTTAACGGGAGCATATTACTTTCTTACTATGGTAGATGATTTCAGTCGAGCAGTGTGGGTTTACCTATTAAAATTCAAGTCCGACGCAAGTAGATACCTTCAGCTACAATGCAACATGATTAAAACTCAATTTGAGAGATCTGTGAAGCGAGTAAGAGCAGACAATGGAGGAGAATTTCAGTCAAATGAGATGATGAAATATTACGGGGATAATGGCATCCTGCTTGAAACTTCTTGCGTCCACACGCCTCAGCAGAATGGAGTGGTAGAAAGAAAACACAGACACATCTTGGAAATAGCCAAAGCTCTGCGATTTCAGTCGAATTTTCCTGTGAAGTTCTGGGGAGAATGCATACTCACAGCCGTATACATCATAAATAGGCTACCAACTAAGATCCTCGACGGGAAGACGCTATACGAAGTCATATTTGGGAGAAGCCAAAATTGGAGCACTTACGAGTATTTGGTTGTTTGGTATACGCAAAAGACACAAGAAAGAGCCATGATAAGTTCGCCGAAAAGGGGAGAGAATCGGTTTTCATTGGATATCCACAAGGACAGAAAGGGTACAAGATCTATGATCGTCAAACTGGACGATTGCACGTCTCACGCGATGTTAAATTCTTTGAAGATATGTTCCCATATGAGAGCTATGAAAAGAGGGAAAGGATTTCTAATCAAAAGGAGACCACCGAAGATATTGACGTGGCTCAGCATTCTGAGGGCATCCAAGATAACTCCGGGAGAGAGACAACTACACCGAATCAACACATATCTCAAACACTATAAAGTCGAACTACCGAAATCATTGGATCATACATCGCCCGCCGTAGACTCCGGAAGTTCGATCGCACACCCCATCACAAACTTCGTTGCTTATGATAAGTTTTCAGCCTCCTACAAGTGTTACTTGGCCTCCATCGATGCCCAAAGTGAGCCACAAAGCTTCTCCCAAGCATTGAAATCAACCGAATGGAGAGAGACCATGAAAAGGGAAATCGATGCACTAGAAGCTAACAACACTTGGGATTTGGTGGAACTACCGCGTGGGAAAACGATGGTTGATTCCAAATGGATATATAAGATCAAGTACAAGCCAACGGGCAAAGTAGAACGATATAAAGCTCGCCTCATCGCAAAGGGTTTTACTCAAATACCCGGAGTAGATTTCAACGAGACCTTTGCTCCTGTTGCAAAGCTCGTCATCATGAGATGTATAGTCACCATCGTCATTAAGAGGAATTGGATCGTTCATCAACTTGACGTGAACAATGCATTCCTCCATGGTGATCTGCATGAGGACGTCTACATGAAAATTCCGCAGGGATTCGCACGAGAAGGGGAGATGCGAGTGTGCAAACTTCGGAAATCCCTCTACGGTTTGAAACAGGCCTCCAGAAACTGGTATCACAAATTGACTGAAGCTCTATTTGACATGGGATTTAAACACTCACGAGCGGATCACTCTCTCTTCATTCTTAATCAAGGAAACACGTTCGTAGCAGCACTACTCTACATGGATGATATCTTACTTGTGGGAAATAGTGAGCGGAAAATTGAGCAAGTGAAGAAGCTCCTCGACCAGCGGTTCAGCATTAAAGACCTAGGACCGCTAAGGTATTTCCTCGGCATTGAGATAGCTCGCTCCAACAACGGCATGGTTCTGACTCAAAGAAAATATGGGCTCAACATTCTGAAAGACGCAGGGATGGAAGGATGTCGACCATGCAAAACCCCAATAGAACAACAACATCGGCTGGACACCTGTGACGCTAGTCCGGAGTTGATGAGCATCAATACAGACGATTGATTGGTCGTCTACTTTATCTCACCGTGACTCGTCCAGATATATTATACGCTGTAAATTTATTAAGTCAATTCCTATCAGCGCCAAAGCAGCCCCACCTCGACGCAGCTATGAGAGTTTTAAGGTACATTAAAGGAACAGTCGGACAAGGTATTTTTGTCCCAACTAAAGGTGAATTACTATTGGAGGCATATTGTGACTCGGACTGGGCTGGCTGCGGCATGACACGTCGATCACGAGGGGGTTACATAATCAAGCTAGGCAGAGCTTCCATCTCTTGGCGTACTAAGAAACAAAGTGTTGTTTCACGTTCATCTGCAGAAGCAGAATATCGAGCGATGGCGAATGCTGTCAGTGAGATAGTTTGGCTCAGGTGGTTGCTAAGTGAACTCGGTACACGACAAGTTGCAGCGACAAAACTTTTTTGTGATAATCAAGCAGCACAACATATTGCTCGGAATCCCGTTTTCCATGAACGAACTAAACACGTTGAAATGGATTGCTATTTTGTACGCGAACGAGTCGAAGCCGGAGAGGTTGAACCATGCGAGATATCAACGTTAGATCAAATTGCGGATGTGTTTACCAATGCACTTGGTGCTGATCAGCATGGTTATCTTATGTGCAAGTTGGGGGTTCGTAATCTTCACCTTCCAACTTGAGGGGGAGTATTGAGATTGAGAGATTCGGTCACCATATCTTTTACGTGGATATATACGTATTGTATAGAGATATCAGTAGGGAGAGATAGGGAGAGATATATATTGTATCTAGAGTTCATATCTTGTATATAGGGTATCTATCTTTCATGCAAACCCTAACTCTATATATTGTACACAGTCCCTGCGAATTCAAGCAGAAGAATAAATGATTAATTCTCCCTGCTATCTAGTTTTTTACATTATCTCACCCAAGATCACCCACACAATAAATACAATAGTAAAATATTAAATAAGTATTATTAGGAAGTAGAGAATTGATCCGATATGTACGAGATAAAAGTGTATGCAAGCATTGTGCCATGTGATTATTAGTTATTAATGAGCATTTAATGAAACGCGGGGTTTCTAAGGTCTAGGACTAGGGAGGGAGTGTTAGTTATTTCAGTTTGGGCTACTTTGGTTTGGTAGCTATTAATTATGCTTAGTATTAAAGGATTGTGAAATAATAGAGATTCATGAAATTCTTTTTATTTTATTTTATATTTTTTGTTTAACAATTGCTTTAAACAAAAGCTAGTAGCAGTATCTGCATTAAGTGGTTGCAAGTAGATAAATGAAATCATGAAATGCAAGTCTTTTCCTAAAACGAAAAAAAATAAAAAACATTTTTTTATTGCGTGGTGAAATTAGGAACAGAGTTGACCCAAATTGAATAGTGCAAAGCCTGAATGTAATAAGAAAATTGAATGTCGAGCTTTTCAATTGCTTGGAGTTTTTGAGTTAAAGTTTAACTTGATCGAGTTTGATTCTTTTAATATTAATTAAATTTAAGTGTTATAAATCAATATGAAAAATTTGTAATAAGTTGAGATTAGTTGAATAAAATTTACATGCTTAATCCAAACTTATGCTCGACATAAATTAAAATTTGATAAAGCTCGTAAGTCTATAAAATTAAAGAATTCCAAAACTCAAGCTAAAGATCTGTCTAACTCAACTCGGCTCAACTTGATACACACTGAATTAACTTTTTTTTTTTTTTTAAATGTTGAATTAAGAGTCCAAGGTTAAAATTTAGGGTTTACGAGATGAGCTTAATGATAAGGCTTTAGTTCTATGAGTTAATAGACATGAAATTGTACCGAATGGTGAGAGAATTTTGGTAACTTCCCATCAACCAAAATTCGGTACTGAAAATTTTATGTGAATTTCTTGAGTGAATTCGTTTAATTATGTGTACCTTTGTATAGCTATGCAATATCAAAAGTCAAACCATGTAAATCGTAAATCTCCAAATATATTATTAATTATTATAATATTTTTAAATATACTATAAATTATACTCTTTGCCCCAATTTATTAGTCTTACTTACATTTTTGGTATGTCTCATTTATTAGTCTTGTTTCCTATAATAATAAACTTCTTCACATTCACCAATAAAATATTAATTTCATACTCACAAAAATTGATTATTGTGTCATTTTGGTTTGGGACTAATAGTTAGGAACAGAAGGAGTATTATGTATTACAATTCTAAATGTTCTAATAATTAATATTATTTTAAATTTATGACAGTAGCGAGAATTCAGTGACAAAAAGTTAATGTTTGGTTAATATTATAAATTATATGTATAGAGACAATCAACTTTCATCTTTAAATTTGGTCATGAGATCAGAGTTTGTTTGTACAGTCGAAATATATTATGAACTTGCACTTCACAAACAGACAGTTCTTAACTAATTTGTGTTTCTCAAGCTTAGTGATTAGCGAGTTTGAATGATTAGTCAGGTTCAGATATATTTCAACACTTATAATATGTTAAGTTTTAAAATCCAAGCAAATAAGAAAGTAAAGCAATAAAGTACAAATGATTTATAGAGGTTCGGACACAAAAGTCCTACGTCCTCTCTTCAGACTGATAGTCTGGAAATTACTAAGCTTTGGATTACAACAGGGTATTTCGATCTATCGCTAGCTTGTGAATGTCGATGTCCGCCAGTTCACTAGCTCACTCGTCCAAACCTAGAACTGGAGTGTGGACACACCACACAGCATTCTTCTAATCCTTGGAAACTTTTAGAGTTCTTCCTTGAACTATCATACTTGTGGCTAAAAACCCGTATAGTCTCGAGAGAGATGTTGTGACTGCTATGTTCTTACTTAGAAAGTAAGAACACCAAAATGATAACTCGAACTAGAGAGCAACGAGTCTCGTGTCCAAAGATGGCACACAGTAAGCTAGATTGTAGCATCGAAGTTAGAAAGCTTTGAGTTTATATTTTAGCAGAGATTAGAATATTCAATTTTTTAGGTTGTTCAGTATTCTTCTCTTCTTGGGCACTTCATCTATTTATAGGCGAGGTGTGAAAGATTTGAAATAAGAGCCGTTGAGAGATATTTTGGATGTATATAATCCAGTGTCTCTCTTTTCTACAGCGGACAAGTTGCTTTTCTTGAAGTTCTGCACTTGTTCCTGCTTTTTTTGACATTGGATGTTGACTTATAAGAAATAGACAAATATTATAAAATAATTTACAAAAAAAAAATTTCATAATTAGAATGTTATTTTTGTTGAAAAAAATAAATAATATTAGGAATCAAATATAATTTATAAAAGATATATAGATTCTTTTTCCGTAATAATAAACTTATTTTACAGATTAAACTGCAAAAAGAAATAAATATTAGAGATCAAAATATAACTTTTTAAATATTATAATCAAAATACAACTTTGTAAATGTTGGAAAAACATTGCGAAGATGGGCTAATATTAGAAATAACATTGTAATCAGAAATCAAACAATAAAAATAAACAAGTTTTAGTAATTAAATTAAACTTATGACAAAAATTAAATACTTCTAATCCCAAGATGAATGAAGTGATCTGATAATAGGACTCTAAATTAAATAAATAAATTAGTACCTCATATTGCAATGTGATAAAAAGAAATACAGTCCACTATTTAGGGTGTAGTGGTGAAATCACATTCTATGATTGAAAGATCATGTATTTGAGCTTTCCAGAGGATATTTTAATGTATATTTAAACTAATGAAAACTATTAAAAAATAAAAAGAAATATAATTGTCAGTTTGTCGGGATACAATGGTGAAATTACCTTATTTATGACCAAGAGTCATGATTCGAGCTTCTTCGGAGATATTTGTGTGTGAGTTTGTTGGTCCCGAGATCAGAGTAAGTATAGTGTGCTGCGAATTTAAGTTCAAACTTGCACTCACAAACTAGTGGTTCTTGACCAGTTTGTGTTTCAGAAGGCAATTTATCAGCGAGTGGGATTTATATAGTTAAAGTTGAATATAATTCAACACTAGAATGTATTGAGTTTTAAAACCTTGCAGAAATGTAAAAAATAGTAAAAAAATAAGGATTTATCGAGGTTCAAACAACTCGTCCTACGTCATCTCTTCAGACCGTGGTGTGAAAACTCACCAAGCCTTTGTTACATAATGGTCTTGTGATCTATCGCTAGCTGGTAGATGCCAGTGTCTACCAGTCCACTAGCTTACTCGTCCAGGCCTTTGGTTCCTTCGGCTTCGCAGATTTGAAGTGTGGGTACACTACGCAGCCTCCTCCTCCGGAATTGAGAGCTTTATAGTTCCTCCCGAACTGTCGAACTGGTTGGGCTAGACGCCCGTAAGAATCACTGCTGGAGATCTGCAGTGACTGTTGTGTTCCAGGAGAGAAAGAACACCAATCAAATAACTCGAGCTTAGAAGTTGCGAGTCTCGTGTTTAATAGATGACACATGGTAGGCTGACAATAAACCTTGTGCAGAGTGTCGTTGCCTTTTCTCGTTTCTATAGTTTTTCACTCCGAATACTTTGTGTATTTATAGATGAAGTGTGAACATTTCAAATTGTAGCTGTTTAGACACATTTGAGAATCTTCCAATCTGATTTGTCTCTTTTTTTTTTACGACAACATGATACTTTTTCTGATGTTCTGCATATGCTACATCCTTTTCTGACACAGGATGTCGACATTCTACTTTTGTGTCAGAACGACTCTGCTAGTCCGAGGAATTTGAATTGGTTCATGCTTCATCAGTCTTTAATGAATCTCCATTCTTAAAAACTGATCTTTGACGATTCCTCTGACTTATTCTCTTTGTCTCTTCGTGTGAGTAGGAATTGAACTTATAAATTGGAGATGATCCAGGTTGGTGTCTTCGATCAGTTTCTCTAGTCATCATCTTCAAACTGGAAGATGGTCTCTCCTTTCTTCACACGATCCAAACTGGGGCTTTGATTTCCACCCAGTTTGTTTCGATCAGCTTTGCCAGTTCTGTTACAACTCGATATACCCTAACAGGACCTTACAAGTTCATGCGAACTAAGCTAATCTAGAGGCACTTCTAACTTAGTGGTTTCAATACAATCTTTTGATACATCAAAACAACAAATACTTCCTTACAGAGTTTAAATTAATGTAAAAAATAGGGGTGGCAATTGAGTCGGGGTTGGGTTGAGACCTGATTGTAACACGTTACACGCCAATATAAACCCGACCTGCTTATTTTCAGGTCGATCTGAAATGATCTATTTAATTATGTTACAAATTAACCTTCATCAACACGACTTGTTTAGCACGAAAGTGACCTATCTAACACGAAATCACAAATACAAATATAATCCATAGTATGGATACTTGAATAGTTTATAATTTCTCAATAATAAATATAATTATTACATGAGTAAATTCAAGTACCAAAAGATTAAATGTTTGAATTTTTTTATCAATCACATTGTAAATTTTTTTAATATCTATTTAATGTATTCATAAATTTAAACCAATAAAATTATGGGCATGGAGTAATGTGTCTTTAGTTTAAATTAAATTATTTGAGTGCATCAATTAAATTGTAAATAATAAAACTACAAAAATAGATTATAAATTAAAATCTAAAATTAATTAATTTTGAGAGTTATTTGAGTTATGTGGGTACATGGGAAATTAACTTGAATTTGGGATGACCCAATCCATTTTTTTGTATCGAGTTCATGTTGAGTCGAGCATGAGATTGTCGTTCCTAATTAAAAAATTTAAAAACAAAAATAAAATAAGTCCAATTTGTATCTCAAATCATATACATACATTAATTAATCCGCAGTACTTTTTTTCCAGCGGAGAATTTTAATTTAATCACAATATTCAATGAGTGTAATTGAAGCAAAGAACATACCCCTGTACACGTGGCATCCAGGCTGGATAATAAAAAAGAAAATTTTATAAAAAAATCAGAAAAAGAAAAGAATGTTGTGCATAAAAAGAAACACAAAAAATCGATAAAAGATATTATTGTCCGGGCAGTTGGGCGGGTCAGCCTACGCATGTGATAAAAAAGCCCATGCGTTCCCGCGCATCGTGTCCCATGCCGTACAATTTTATAAAATTAAATCCAACTGATTTTATATTTGATAAAATTTCAATATTATAAATTATTATATTTATTTTAAGAATATTATAAACTATTTATCTTACTAAAATGTATATTTAATTAATATTAACTTCTTTTTAAAAATTTATGATGTGATAAAAAAATTACTGCCTCCATCCCAGCAGAATATGTCTTATTACCAAATCGGGCATCCCAAATAAATTGTTCTCTTTCTAAAAATGACAATTTTTCGCACTCAACAACAAAATATTAATGTTATTAACTCATTCTACACTCACAATTTTTAATTCTCGTGCCAAAAAAAAAGCGGACAAGTAACACGGAACATAGGGAGTATAATTTTCTAAAATTTGCATCGTCAAATTTTTGTTTACGTCGTAAACGTAAAACAAAACTAATACTTTGACAAATAGTTTTGTATTTAAGTATAGCTTGTGTTTTTATAATATATTGGATAAGATTATAATAATTTGTAATATATTTGATATTTTATCCTTTGACATTCACATGTTAGCGTAAATTGAATATCTTCTATGATATTAAATTTACTTAATAAGATTATATAACTATAGGAATTTTTAGCAACTTTTTAAAAATATATTTATATATGTATATAAACTTGATAAAAGAAACAGGAGCCCGATTTGCAAAATTAGCTGTTAAGAAAATTGTATGTATATTATTTTAAGCTATACTCCTAGTAAATAAATTAAATTGGTAATATGTAATGCTTTGAAAAGAAAAATGAAACGAATATAGTTTCATTTAAATCTTTGTTATTACTTATTGTATATAAAAAATAGTGAAAAATGATAAAAATAAAAAATCAAATTAACGATATGATGATTTTCAAAAGAAAAATAGCTAATTTTGTAATTATGATGAACTTATTCATTTTCGTATATTATTAGATTTGAGGATAGAACAGTTTTATTTATATATGGCTATTAATCATAATTTATTTATTAGATTCTGAGTTTATTAGGTTATATATATTTAGAGATGAGATCACATACTCACAATCACTTAACTTACTAGTCACTTAACTTTCTCAAATCTCATGATAGATTTTTTCTTACCATAATCATTTAAGTAAAATTTTTACATAAACCATCCAATACTAAATTATTAACTTTTTACTCTATTATTCTAATTTTCACTTATTAATCTTCAAATATATTATTTTTTAAAAGCTAGATATAAAGTTGATTATTTAGTCTAAAAGCTATAATAGTGAAGCATCATAATATAGTTGTTTTTTTTCTTTTAATGTAATTGTTAAAACGTATATATAATGCTCCCTCTTCCTAAACCTAGGGAAAAAAGCATGTAGTGGTCTGTTCATGTTTTAGAGAGAGAAAAACATCGTCTAACCAACCAAGACAATCTAGAGAGAGAGAGCGCAATACAGAGTTTCTTGTTCAAGAATGGAGTGGCCAACGAACTTAGATGCATATGAGAAGCTCCTCATCCGTATGTCTACACCAAGGTCCGTCCTCGTTCAGTGTCTGCCTTTTTCAAGAAATTTGAGGCTCTTCGCTTCTCTTCGTGTTTTTCTGCGCGTGTTTTTTCTCTGGTTTTTGGAAAATTTGGAAAATATGTCATCGTTTTCATTCTCTAAATGTTCTTCTCTGTCTGTAAATGCTGGAATTCGGCGGATTTCTCCATGAAATCCACAATTTCTGGAGTTCTCCAAATTTCATTTTGAAGAAAAAAAAAAAATGAAAATCTCGAGTAATTTGCATACTATGATATTCTAAACGGACAAGTTACCCTCGTCGATCAATTATCATCACAGCTTATCGCTTTCCTTTCAAATTACTCTAGATGTTTCAGTTTATTTCCAGTCCCTGCAAATTCAAGTTTCTCTCTCTAAACCCCTACATTTTTTGTATGTTTTCGAAAACGCCCTCGTCTGACTGTTCATGCGTCGGTTTCTTGCAGGGTTATGATAGATAATGCCGGTTGTTCCAATGCGACCCGAGTCATGGTATGTTTAAACCTAAACCAAATAATTCAATATTTTATTCATATGTTTCTGAGTTGAAATTTTTATGAATAATCCTTTGTTTTTCACAGATTGACAGCGCAAGAAAACACGGGATTCTTCTCGAAGCTGTTCAAATCTTGACAGATTTGGATCTCTCAATCAAGAAAGCTTACATTTCCTCCGATGGCCGCTGGTTCATGGATGGTGAGTGTGTATATAATTTATTGGATTTATGAGTTACCTTTCAACTCAATTTAATTTAATTTGCTTCTGCTAATTGCAGTTTTTCACGTGACGGATTTGAACGGAAACAAGTTGACTGATGAGAGTGTTTTGGGTTTCATTGAGCAGGTAATTCATGATTATTAAAAGGGAGTTTTCAAGAAATTGGGATTTTGAGTTTGTTTTGATCTTTCTGTTGCAGTCTCTTGAGACAGCTCACTACGGTAGATCGCAGAGTAGTGTGGGATTAACGGTTCTTGAATTAACCGGCACGGATCGAGTTGGGCTTCTGTCGGAGGTTTTCGCGGTGCTGTCGAGCCTGCACTGCACCGTGGTGGATGCAAAGATGTGGACTCACAACGGCCGGATAGCTTCCTTGATCTATCTCAAGGATAACGACTCCGGCTCTGCAATTGAGGACTCGCGAAAATTGAGCTTGATCGAGGCGATGTTGAGGAATGTATTGAAGGGGGACGAGAATGACATTCGTAGCGCCAAGACCTCTGTCTCGTCGGCAGTCACGCACGCAGAGAGGAGGCTCCATCAGATGATGTTTGCGGACCGGGATTACGAGAGGAAGCCGATCATCAAGAGCTGTGTCGACTCCCCTGTTGTCTCGGTCCAGAACTACTTGCAGAGGGACTATTCAGTCGTGAATGTCCATTGCAGGGATCGGACGAAGCTCCTGTTTGATGTCGTCTGCACGTTGACCGATATGCAGTACGTCGTGTTTCACGCCACGGTGGATACATCAGGCGATGCAGCATCAATGGTATTCACAATATTTCTTCATATTTGCATATACATGGTGTGTTTCATTTGTTGGAACTTGGAAAGTGGAATACAATTAAATTTAAAATTTATGTGATGGAATTTTTGTAGGAATTCTTCATCAAACACATGGACGGAACCCCGATCAGCTCAGAGGCAGAGAAACATCGCGTGATTCTCTGTTTGCAAGCTGCAATAGAGAGGAGGGCATCTCAGGTAGTTGTGCAAATTGAGTCATTTAACAAAAAAATTCAACTTATTTAAGGCTTTTGTAGTTTAAATTTGATGTTCTTGTCTTGTTAACTACAGGGAGTGAGACTTGAGCTTCACACTTCAGATAGAAAAGGCCTTCTAGCTGAGGTGACACGAACGTTCCGTGAAAACGGCCTAAACGTGACGAGGGCAGAGATATCCACGACAATGGACATGGCCGCAAACGTATTCTACGTAACAGATGCAGTTGGGAATCCAGCTGATCTCAAGACCATCGACTCCATTCGACAAAGTATCGGTCTCACTGATCTGCAGGTGAAGGAACTGCCTTCGATCTACCACGAAACTGCAGAAAGAGACGAGCCCGCGATGAGCACGGGCGGGGCGATGCTGGTATCACTTGGGAGCCTGGTGAGGAGGAACCTATTCAACTTGGGATTGATCAGATCTTGTTCTTGATTGATGAAGCAGCAAGAAAACATCAATTTGTAGATAGTGGGTAGTAAATTGAAGTTCAACCAAAAGGGATTTGGTGAATGGTGGTTGATTACACACACACAGTGATAGTGAAGGTGGATGAGGTTGGGGGCAACCTCCCCCCACCTGTTTTTTGGAGTCATGTTTGTTGGATTGGGAGGGAGAAGTTTGAATTTAGGAGAGAGAAAAGAGGGGGGAATGTGGTTGGAAAAGAGTGAAAAAAGTCATTGTTGGTGAGTTGGGGTCATAAATGTTGAAGTGTCCTTTTTCTTTGATTTGGTATTAGTAGAGATAGAATATAGTGCTAGAAGTAAAGGAGATTGGTCTCACACATTATAGCTCTTGTACATAAAATTCAATTTTATTTATTACATCCCACTTTTAGTTGCAAAGATGTCTGAACTATTTTCCCTACATCAATCTGGTTGTTTCCTTACATTTGAATTAGTCCTTTTTATTTTACCGCTCAAGGGTTTTTTATGAAGAGAAAGTTTGATAATAAGATTTTCACTTAAATTTATAATAATTTGAGTTCATGTATATATAACTATGATTCTTGAAAGACTATCTAACATTTCCAATACCCAAATCCTATCATTACTTCATTAGAAATAACTTCCAATTTTCTTCTCTACCCATTATTCATTTTTATTTAATATTTTTTTTAAAAACTTGTATTTATTTTAGTTTAAATTAATTTAGTAAGTTCAACAACATAGGGTTCTTCCCACTCAATTAATGCATATTATAGGTTTAATATTTAATTTTCCATTTAAATTAATATTTGATTATTAAAATTAATTGATTCATAATTATAATTTGTATTTTGTTTTAAATTTTATTTTATAGTTCATATTTATTATTTAGATTATATTAAATTACACCTCATATTAATTTAGTAATAATAATTGTTAAGATTAGTAAATATGATAATAAAATACAAAATAGAGTACCATTAAGAATAAATAAATTTGATCTCATATAATTAATAGAAGACATGAGATCCTCTATTCCATTTTTTTGTTCCACTATTAAAATTATTAATTTTTACTTAATATTTTTTATAATTTGAATTAATTTTATAAATTTAACCATAAGATTAATCCCATCTCAATTAGAGTATATAATATTTTTTTCCCACCCTCTGTTCTACATACGATACAAAATGGCGAAGGTATGGCCATGGGGAAAAAATTTTAAAAGTAAAAAAAAGTGGTACACCGAAATATAAGTTCTTAAAAATAAATTATTAGGCAAAAACTTGCGTTAGGCACGCCTAAACGATTTAGGCGAGTTTTATCCATACCCAAATGAGTTCACCCATCCCAAATAGAGTTTATTAATTCTCAATTAAAGTATATTAGATGATCAGTTAAACCCGTTTAAACCGTTTAGACGTGCCTAACCTGATACTTTCCCAAATTATTAACGTTTCTTTTTCACTTTTAACTTCTAATAAATTGATATCCAATCAAGAACCAACGATGCATAAATCCATTTAAGACTATGAAATGACAGATGACCTTTTTTTAGGTATAAAGCATCCTAATTCAATTATTAAAATCTCTAACGTTGGGCATGAACAGTGGCGGAGCAACCCTTAGGCGGCCGGATTTTTTTATTATGTTTTAAAAAAAAATTATAAACATCAATCCAACAACATATAATAAAATCTTATTGTATTTTAAATCTGCCTTCGTCTCTGGCATCAATTACTTATAAATTAAAAATCACACTTAAATTATAAAATAATGAAAACGATAGTAATTTTGATGTAACATTCTTCCTTCACATTTTCTAAATGAGCCATATATTAACATTTGGCAACTCACTACATTAACTAAACTACTTTTTAAGAAGATATCTCAATAATCTTATACAAAAGAGTTTATATGGAAAAAAGAATTTGAAGATTCATCATTCCTTCGTTCACTTTATGAAAAAAAGCGCATTAGTGTTTTTTAGTTCGGGGTGTATAGTGAAATATCATGTCTATAATTAAGGTATCAGTATCCATGAAATAAATATATTTGCATTAGTTAAAATTGGTTGACTCGTATGAAAGTGATATTAGACGAATTTTTGAATTTGCTATCGATATGACATTTGGTGTGTGGATTGCAACCGAATTTGACGGCACTTCCACTATTCAATATGGTGAGATTTATAATGGCAGATTTTAATTGGCTCATAATCCGCTCTTTTTCTACCTTATCTATACCAAATTCCACGTCGAGTGGTAGGGGTCTCGTTTAAAAATTAAATCAAGTAAAATATCATAAAAAATATACGGTTATGAATTTTATAAAATCCTAATTAATATTGAGTATATTAAGTCTGATTAACTTTATCAAATATAAGGTACGAATGAGTTTGAGTCAATCTTTATTTTTCTAATAAAATGAAGAATTTTATAAAAATAATCTTAAATTTAAAAAACTCACATAAACTTTGTGATTTTTGAGATATTCAATAACAAAATTGGAAGTTGGACTTATAAAAACAATGAGTTAAACTCAAATAAAATTACACTCCATACGACTTGATTCGTTAATAAAATACCCATATGTAACCATTACCAATTTATGCGCAAACAAATAGTCATATAGTTTCGATGAAAGTTAGGTAAGGATCCAGCTTATTGCATAAATTCTAACGACTTTGTGGAATTGACAGTTGGAAATCCTCGAACAACAAAGTAAAGAAAAACTAAGGAATCAAAATGTTGGAATCTTCGTCCAACAAGCTTGTAGATTCCCTACTTTTTCTTCATTATCTTTTGTCGACTTTTATTCCCAGAGAGGGAAATGGAGAAAATAAAAAGTGAGTGTGCAATTGAAATAAGTTGAATTAAATAATATTTTTAAATTTGATTTAAGTATTATTGAATCACATTTCAAGTTTTTTTTATCGAATGATTTGAATTTTATGAAAGAGTATTGCTAAACACAACCACTTTTTTTTTCTCCATACAACTTCCAATATTTTAGAAAAATAAATTATTATTTAGAACTATTATTTTATCCTTATGATTTTAAATTGACGCATTAACAAAAATAATGAAAATTTATTCATATAAATCTTTTCGACAATAAATATAATCATCCCATAAAAAAATGAAGAGTAAGAGGCTACAATGAAAAAACCTTTGAACAGTTGATTACAACTTCTGATCACACAAACTTGGCAAAACGAAAGTTCATGACAACGTCCATTTTTTTTTTTGGCATGGAGCAAAATCACTTTCGAATGATTTTGGTAAAATTAATCTTGAAAATATGGATTTATTGAAAACTTTTCTTGAAGGAAATTAAATCGATATAGAATATTAACGAACAAGGATTTATACAAGCAGTAGTAAACAAATCAGAATATCAATTTTAAATGTATTGACGAACTTCAAGAAGTAAATTATTCTATTCAATTGACGAACGTCAATGGCAGCAGTGAGTTTACTGCTCTTAGATTTCATAAGGTTACAATTTCCTACACCTAACTTTGGAGGACAAAGTTAGGCCTAATTTCAGCGATCGGCCTGGGCTGTGTTGAGTTTCTTTTTTGTGCTTGATAAGCTCATTATTTTACTCGCTTATCTATATTAGTTTCTACTATTTTATGTAGTTTTATTGAGTTTACATATATATTCTATGCATGGGTCTGTATTAGGTGGTATTATGTGCGTCTTGGTGTATTTGCAGGTTTTAGGCCTAAGTTCACGAGAAAATCATTCCGAAAGCAGTGACGTGTAAGAGTAGCAGTGAAGAGTTCTTCCACAAGAGGAATTCGGGCTATTGGCGCATGGCAATGGATGAAGCTTTGAGTTAGCTCTCCAATGCAACTGGAATCGGGGTTCGGGAGAGGAAGTTATGGCCACCACATCGATCGACGTGAATCCACATCGATCGACGCCAAAGGGAGAGCCACGTCGATCGATGCGAGTCTGCTGGCGCGGGAATTCGATGAAAATCGTATTTATTCATATCTTTAGCCCTAGATTTGATAGGATACACATCCACCCCTATAAATACCTAGTAAATTTGACTTTTTCAGTATGCATCATCATATTTTTCTGTTTTTAGAGTTTTGAGAGTTGGAAAACACGAAACCCTTTTATTTTCTTGTAAGTTCTTTACTTTTATGCAATTTAATATGTTTTCTTTTGGATTTCTATCTGCGATGAGTGGCTAGAAACCCTAGCGGGTTTTAGGGTTTGATATTATTATGGATGCATGTTAGGATTAATTAATTAGGTTCATGATTCCTGTGTTTATTTTATAATTCTAATATAAGTCTACGATGGACAACACAAGTTGCCATTAATTAATTTCTTGCCAAGGATCGTTCTTAGGATACCAGGAACAAATTTCAATTAAATAAACCATGCGATCCTATGCATGCTCCTACAAAATTAATTGCAGAGGATGGATTTAGAGAATACCTGATTTCACCGTTTGATCTACAGATCTAGATCGGAGCCAATAACGATGAAATAGATCTGGATCTGAATCTGAACACCGGCGATGAACAGTTGTTCCTACAGATCTGATCTTCTGATCTGTTCCCTTGCTCCTTGGAAATCAGGTGAGGATTATCTACCAAGTTGAATCCGAGATCTGGAGGAATCGATCAATTCCTCCCACAGATAGCCGCCGCCGTTCTCTCCCCTTTTACTGATTATACTGAAAAGTCTAACTTGATCTAATGGAGAGAAGGCCTATATATAGTGTTAGGGTTTTGAGAAACCCTAACCCTAATGGGTTGTGAGCAGTTCATGGGCACGACCAGGGACCAGATGCAAATAATAAAGTGGGCCCTCTTTATTAATTAATCCTTCCTTGTTCAACCCAGAACATAATTAATTAATAAAACATTGTTTTAACCTTCACCACGGTAACAATGCTGACTCGCTCCTTTATTACCACGTTATTAGGAACGGGTTGCACCAAACTAACATGATCCACATATTTAAGGTTTTAGACATTCATTAATTAATTTAGCTTATGACAATCAACCATAATTAATTAATCTCTTATTTCCTGAGTAATACCACTCACTCCTTTTCACTTATGCCTGAATTAAATAATTCAACCTGCAGGGTTTAGCATAATGAACCTTGTGAGCTCCTCAGGGAATGTCACCATCCTGAAACGGATATGCTTACCTAAACGTCCAGACTAAGCAGGCCACACACAAATTGCCAACACCCAAAATACGGGTATAAGAGTACATGTAAGACTCGCCACCATGGTAAATCAAAGTGTGGTCAATCTGTGTGTGCCCCTTATCCTTCAGTTAGGTTTAAGATCATAGGAAGTATGTTAGGGATCTGGCTCATTCATATGTCAATGAGAATGACACATCCCACTGTTGATCCCATCAATACATAACCATGTACCGACACATCAAGTAGCTAGGATAAGCCCACTTATGAACCAATGTGCCGTAGCTTAGACCGACAGCCTATCCAGGGACTGTCTCAGCCGTGATACTGTTTATATCTCGCTAGGTCAAACGACTCATATGATCCTCTGTGATCTCCTACACACCATATGATCATCCCTATAGGAGAGATAATAGGATATTATGGTTCGTTGTATGTTTGTTTAATCAGATAGCGAGCATTGTTGCAACAACATATATGAAGACCAGTGTACAAAACACTTAATCATATATGCTTTCAGTATATAATCCCAACAAGGAATGCATGATACAATCTACACAATCCAATAAGATGTACTAGACTGTAGGAATTGAACTGATTCGCTCATCAGATTGACTAATTTGGTGTACTTGAGACCGAGCGGAGATAGTCACTAATTAGTAATCTAGGTTATATTTGCCAAACAAGGAAATATAACATTATTGCAGTATTCCACCTGTTAAATTAATTGGTTCTAGATGTTATCCATAATAAGAATTCTTCCCTAGAATCTGTGTTCTTTTAAATTTGATTTCAAAACATCTTTAATTTTCAGCATTGCCATCTTTATTTTCCAAACAAAACCCTGATTTTCTATTTCCTCAAACAATGAATCTTAGGATCATAATTAGTACATAGGATAGTTTGATTATACAATTCCCCTGGATTCGATAACCTTAGGGTTCTTATAAATTTATTTGCCACTGTTGCTATAATTAATCTGTAGATTTTACAGTGATCAAATTGGCGCCGTTGCCGGGGAGTTGTTAGATTTTATCTTGTTACTAGTTCGTTCTAGGATTTGCTGGATTGAGTTATATTTTTCTGTACGTGTGCGTGCGTGAGTTTCCTTGTCTGCGCCCCACGTCGATCGACGCCCGTTCGCATCGATCGACGTTGATCATTCTTGCTGCATCAATCGACGCACACCTTGCATCTATTGACGCCGACCACTTTCTTGCATCGATCGACGTGGAATCTACGTCGATCGACGCCGAACTGATATCTACCTATTTTCTGCGTAGGTGCATGAACACGCGAGCCAAAGAAAAACACTCGAGGCCTTTGTCCCTGAAATTGAAGCAACCTGCAGGAAAATCAAAAAGAAAGGAAAAGAAAAATTGCGAGAGATGGCTGAGAATCCTGAAGCACCTCTGCAAAATATGACTCCCGAGGAGCAGAGGCAATTTGTGAATGAAGTACAGCAGCTGAGAGCACAACTACAAGCAGCCCAGGCTACTCAGGCGGAGCAAGCTGCAAGACTGGCAGAGTTGAACAACAGGCAAATTGTGGTTCCGCAAAGGTCCATCTTGGATCGATTTCTTCCAGAGCAAGCGGAGGCTGGATTCAGAGTTGGCATCGATGCCAACAACTTTGAGCTGCGCACGGGCCTTATTCATATGGTGCAGCAAAATCAGTTTGCGGGGAGAGTTGTAGAAGACCCATAAACCCACCTCAACCAATTCATTGAGGTGTGTAACACTATGAAGCAGAATGGAGTAACCCAAGATGTAATCAGAATGAGACTATTCTCGTTCTCACTCAGAAATGAGGCACAGTCTTGCTTTGCTGGACTGGATAAGAGTCAAATCGGGACATGGGAGGAGCTTCGAGCAGAGTTCCTTACCAACTACTTCCCACCGAGCCTGCTGCTGAAGAGGAAAGCTGCCATTACTACTTTCAAGCAGATGTATGATGAGTCACTCTACGAGGCCTGGAAGAGATACAAAGAGCTTCTACGACTCTGTCCTGGACATGGCATCGATATGGAGATGCAAGTGTGCCATTTCTATGAGGGTTAGAATCCTCACCTGAAGGAGTTGGTTGATGCATCTGTTGGTGGGATACTGATGAAGAAGAGTGGTGCAGAGAGCATGAGGTTGCTGGCAGACATGGCGCTGAATAGCCACCAATGGCCAACTGAGAGACAGATTCCAGTCAAAGCTGTGGAAGCCAAGCCAGAAATTGATATGGTTGCTGAGGTGAAAAAGCTATGAGAAGAGATTGAAAAATTGGGCACAGCACAAGCTGCAGCTCTTGCAGAGCCAAGCATGGCTATTATTCCCGTGGATGCCGACTACATCAATCGGGGTGCAAGCAGTTCGTCTGGAACTACCGGGACGGAGGTGAACTACATTGCCGGTGGTTATCACAATAACTACCGAGGCAATCAAGGGTATCATTACAACCATGGGAGATCTCACCCTGGTTTTTCTTATTCTAACCCTTCTACTGCAGAACACCCTCCGCCTGGTTTTGATGTAGGTACTGGAGGAGAGATTGTGGAAAGAAAGAAATCTGTGCTGGAAGAGACGCTCGAGAAATTCATCAAGAGCTAGGATAACTGGTTTGGGAAAGTAGAAACCGAGGTGAAGGGGATGGCCAACCACATGCAGCTGATGATGAAACATCTTCAGATGTTGGACACCCAATTGAGCCAAATCGCCACTACTCTCAGCAATCAGCATAAGCCGGGACAGTTGCCAAGTACGACAGAAGTGAACCCCGCAAAGGAAAAACTAGTGAATGCAATTACTCTGCGGTCTGGGATGAGCTACAAGGGTCCCGAGACGGCTGTGAACGATTCTGGAGGCAAAAAGGAGCAAAATTGCGCAGGACAGGGATCCACGTCGATCGACGCACCACCTGCATCGATCGATGCAGAAGAGAGAGCCCCGTCGATCGACGCAACCCTACGTTGATCGACGCAGAAGCCTATTCCAGGCACAAAGCTGAAGCAATCTGAAGGTCAACTCCCTCCTCTGCCATTTCCACAGTGGTTCGCGAAGCAGAAAGAGGACGAGAAGTTCTCCAGATTTGTGAAGAATCTGAAGAAGGTCAGTATCAACATCCCGCTGATCGAAGCACTGAATGAGATCCCGGGGTACATGAAGTACCTCCGGAAATTAATGAGTGGAAAGAAACAATTCGTGGAGAACGAGACGGTGAAGATCCACGAGCAGTGCAGCCTGCTACTTCAAAAGCAGGTGCCCATCAAGAGAAGCGATCCTGGATGCTTCTCTATTCCGGTTGAGATTGGGGGACACAAGTTCGAGAGAGTACTATGCAATACTGGGGCCAGTATCAACCTGATGCCGTACTCCATCTACAAGCGTCTCAACATTGGAGAGATGAGGCCCACGATGATCACCCTGCAGATGGCGGATCGGTCTGTGTCCCGCCCGAAAGGTATACTAGAGGATGTGCTCATTCGCGTGGGCCATCTCATTTTTCCTGTAGATTTTGTGGTGCACGAGATGAAGAAGGACGAGAACATGCCCATGATCTTGGGGCATGAGTTTCTCGACACTAGCGCCGCTCTCATTGACTGTGGAGGCGGCGAGATCACACTTCGAGCAAACGACGAGAAGATCACCTTTGTGATCGACAAGAGTAAGGAGAAAGCGGAGTGCAATAGAATCTCCGCTACTGAAGAAGGAGATGAGTGTGAAGAGGAAGAAGCAGCTGCCATTGAGTGGGAGAGAGGAAACGAAGGGGTGAAAGTGTCAACTACGCCGCCTTTTTTGCGATCACCACCATTGTCAAAGACCAGAAGGTTTACATGGTGGATGCCAAAGGTTGGCGAGTCTTGACCCGATCTCCCTGGCGGTGATTTAAGGTATCATCGAGCTGCGACGTTAAATCAAGCACTTGTTGGGAGGTAACCCAACCTTTTTCATGTTTCCCTTTTTAATTTTCATTTTTTTTAATTTCGAATTTCTTTTATTTTTGCGTTAACAGTTATTTTGCAGTTTAATAAAAAAAAGAAGAATTGAAGTACAGCTCGACGTCGATCGACGCAGCCTGGCGTTGATCGACGCTGAGCAGCCGACCGACGGGATACACTTGATCCGAGGATAGGGTCGCAAGAAGGCTTCACGTCGATCGATGTGAAGTGCCAGCAGCAATTATTCCATGTCGCGCGATGTTCGAAGACTCCGGGGGATAAAAAGTTGATGTCTGAGATCAACTATCAGGTATCATTCCCTCTTTTGTCTGATTTTCAAACTTATTCCACTCTTCGAGTTGGAAATAAGTTTGGGGGGATGTGGACAAGAGATGGAACGTTCTATCTTTTATTTATTCTGCTTTCCGTATTTAATTTTTGCCCTAAATTTTAATTTTTTTCTATTTTGTGGGGAAAAATTTTGAGAGTAGAATCGGTTGAGGGTTGAGTTTGTGAGAGTAGAATCGGTTGAGGGTTGAGTTTGAATTGATTGTGATTGTGGTTAGATGCCTATAAATTTAGAATACCGCATGATAGGATTGATTTGACATTTATGCTTGCATGTTGATTGAGCTGA
Organism: Plectranthus barbatus; assembly: GCA_026898455.1. NCBI lineage: Eukaryota > Viridiplantae > Streptophyta > Magnoliopsida > Lamiales > Lamiaceae > Plectranthus > Plectranthus barbatus. The sequence goes on along the minus strand of JAPKLW010001023.1, from coordinate 254,235 downwards.
TTTGAAATAGACTGTGGAAGAAAATTTTAAACCCTTGTGTGAGATTTTGAGCCGTAATTCGTTTGATGTGAGATTCACATGTGTGTTTTTATTTCTCTAGAACTTGCCTATTTTCTGTGTTGAGATTGCATAGTGTGCACAAGTTTAGGAAATGATCTTAGGCCATCTTTGATAGCCCAATGCCCTAAACACTGTCCCTTCACATTAAATTTTCCCTAGTTAGCCACTTTTGAGCCTGTACAAAATTTTTCTTTCCTTGTCTATGAGATTAAGAAGAAGTATTGATTTCGCTCATATCTTGAGTTGTGGTATATGGGGTGGAATGATTGTGAGATGGAGATTAGAAAATACAAATTAGTGGTGAAAAGATGTGTGAAAAAGAAGCTCAAAGAAATAATTAGAATTCTCATAAGCTCTCTGAAAAGAAAAGAATACAAAATTATCAAAAAGAGCATAAGAGATTCAAAATGAGCTAAAAAAAAAATTGAGTTTGTTGAAAATATTAGGAGAAGGTTGGATGATGAATAGAAGGTGGTTTGGATTGATTGAGGAAGTACAACTTGATTGATTTTAGTCACTTGGCCATATTTCCCTACCTTTCACAAAAAGCCTACATTACAACTTATTGAAAGTCCTTTTTTATTCTAGACTTGTGTGCACATTCTAGCAGTGGAGATATTAGAAAATTTGCAAGCATATGGTAGAAATTTCTTCATACATGTTGTTGAGTGCTTTCATCTATACCTTAAACACTTGAGAGTTGAGCGATACACTTCCCGTGAGTCTTCCACTGTTGATGAATTTTCCGTCTCTTTCAAATTGCTTGTGTGTAGTGGATTTTTGATTCTTGACTGTGATGAATCTTGTGAGGCATTGCACTTTAATCGCATGATCTTTTGATTTCTTTCTTTCCTATTGATTGAGGACAATCAAACGTTCAAGTTTGGGGGGGTCTGATAAGCTCATTATTTTACTCGCTTATCTATATTATTTTCTACTATTTTATGTAGTTTTATTTAGTTTATATATATATTCTATGCATGGGTCTGCATTAGGTGGTATTATGCGTGTCTTGGTGTTTTTGCAGGTTTTAGGCCTAAGTTCACGAGAAAATTGTTCCGAAAGCAGTGACGTGTAAGAGTAGCAGTGAAGAGTTCTTCCACAAGAGGAATTCGGGCTATTGGAGCATGGCAATGGATGAAACTTTGAGTTAGCTCTCCAACGCAACTGAAATCGGGTCAATCGGAGTTCGGGAGAGGAAGTTATGGCCAAAACTGTGAGACCGCGCAGAAGGGGCGAGAGACCACATCGATCGACGTAAATCCACATCGATCGACGCCGAAGGGAGAACCACGTCGATCGATGCCAATCCACATCGATCGACGCGAGTCTGCTGGCACGGGAATTTGATAAAAATTGGATTTATTCATATCTTTAAACCTAGATTTGATAGGATACACATCCTCCCCCTATAAATACCTAGTAAATTCGACTTTTTCAGTATGCATCATCATATTTTTCAGTTTTTAGAGTTTTGAGAGTTGGGAAACAAGAAACCTTTTTATTTTCTTGTAAGTTCTTTACTTTTATGCAATTTAATATGTTTTCTTTTGGATTTCTATCTGCGATGAGTGGCTAGAAACCCTAGCGGGTTTTAGGGTTTGATATTATTATGGATGCATGTTAAGATTAATTAATTAGGTTCATGATTCCTGTGTTTATTTTATAATTCTAATATAATTCAAGGACCGAGAGGTGACAATTAATTTAGATGTCTAGCTATTGATAGAAGGATCGAAAGGTGAATATTGATAGTGGGATTAGGAATGCATGATACAATCTACACTATCCAATAAGATGTACTAGACTGTAGGAATTGAACCGATTCGCTCATCAGATTGACTAATTTGGTGTACTTGAGACCGAGCGGAGATAGTCACTAATTAGTAATCTAGGTTATATTTGCCAAACAAGGAAATATAACATTATTGCAGTATTCCACCTGTTAAATTTATTGATTCTACATGTTATCCATAATAAGAATTCTTCCCTAGAATCTGTGTTCTTTTAAATTTTAATTCAAAACATCTTTAATTTTCAGCATTGTCATCTTTATTTTCCAAACAAAACCCTGATTTTTCTATTTCATCTAATAATGAATCTTAGGATCGTAATTAGTACATATTATAGTTTTGTTATACAATTCCCCTGGATTCGATAACCTTAGGGTTCTTATAAATTTATTTGCCACTGTTGCTATAATTAATCTGTAGATTTTACGGTGATCAAATTGGCACCGTTGCCGGGGAGTTGTTAGATTTTATCTTGTTACTAGTTCGTTCTAGGATTTGTTTGATTGAGTTCTATTTTTCTGTATGTGTGCGTGCGTGAGTTTCCTTGTCTGCGCCCCACGTCGATCATCGTCGATCATTCTTGTTGCATCGATCGACGCACACCTTGCGTCGATCGATGCTGACCACTTTCTTGCATCGATCGACGTGGAATCCACGCCGATCGATGTCGAACTGATATCTACCTATTTTCTGCGCAGGTGCATGAACACGCGAGCTAAAGGAAAAATACTCGAGGCCTTTGTCCCTGAAATTGAAGCAACCTGCAGGAAAATCAAAAAGAAAGGAAAAGAAAAATTGCGAGAGATGGCTGAGAATCCTGAAGCACCTCTGCAAAATATGACTCCCGAGGAGCAGAGGCAATTTGTGAATGAAGTACAGCAGCTGAGAGCACAACTACAAGCAGCCCAGGCTACTCAGGCAGAGCAAGCTGCAAGACTGGCAGAGTTGAACAACAGGCATATTATGGTTCCGCAAAGGTCCATCTTGGATCTATTTCTTCTACAGCAAGCGGAGGCCAGATTCAGAGTTGGCATCGATGCCAACAACTTTGAGATGCGCACGGGCCTTATTCAGATTGTATCCAGATAGAGGTTGTTCAACACCATTTAGATTAGAATAAGAGAAACTAGGATAGTTCCTATTACCCTGAAGATTGTAAGCTTGATTTCCTTAATATCCCTCACAATAGTTATTTTGGTAAGCACCATTTGCATAATTCACCTTAACCGGAACCATGACATTCTCAATATTTGTATAGCTCCCACGACTCACATAATTTACCTCAATTAGTACTAAAGCTGCAGTTTTTGGTTCAACAATAGCAATGGTTCGACCACCCTATAATCTTGTGAAATCCTCACGAAGCATTCTAACCTTAACAACTATATCAAATAAACCATTGGATTCCACAACTTTGATAGGCACCTGTCTTTAAGTAGGCTACTGGTAATTGTTCATGTCCATCTTTACGAGGAGTGCCATGGCCTCTTTAGCAGATTTTATCACGACAGATCCTCCAGATAAAACATCTACTAACTCTTTGGTCATTGGTGACCTTCGTAGAAGTGGCTGAATTGTTCCTCAATATCTATTACATGATCAAGGCACATTCTAAGCAATTCCCAAGCTACATATAGTGATTCATTAGTTTTTTGGTTGAAGTGAGTGATCTCCTCCTTACTCTTCATAGTGACCTAGAAGGGAAGAAACTGATGAGAAACTGAGTTTGAAGCTTCTTCCAAGTACCTATCTCCCTTCTGTCCAATCCTGTATACCATGCTCTAGCGTTCTCTTGTAGAGAGAATGAGAACATCCTCATTTTGATGACATCCTTGCTAACTCCATTATGCTCTATAGTGTCATAGATATGCAAGACCAGAGTAAGATCGACATACGGATCCTCTGTGGCTCTTCCCCAACATTGGTTCTGCCGAGCCATTTGTATTAGTTTGATTTTTTAGGTCAAAACTATTGGCATTAATTGCAACTTTGAATCTTCTTTCGTCTTGCTGTGGTAGAAACATCTACTATGTATTTCTCGGTGCTTCAACTACTACAACCTACTTATTTTTATTTTCCACTTGCAGTTGTGCAACTTGTGCAACCTGTATCTCTCTCATTTGGTCCCTTAACAAGTATACCTCATTCACTAAAATATCAACCTTCTCAGGTGTGAGTTGTACATCCAGTTCATTTAGATTCGTCATCTCAGGTGATTGGTTTTTTCTTTATCTTACTTTCTTTCTTCTGTCAGCAGACTCAATTCCTAGGTCGAAGTTCTTGGCTCTTGTGTTCATGCACTACCTAAACAAAAAAACCCAAAAAATAAAAATTAAACTCAATGTCGATTGACAAAGTGTGTATGAACCAACGTGACAGAATTACTCGTGTCAACCGATGCAGGATACATCGGTTGAAATGGGCCCAAAATAAAATGAAAAATAATAGAAAGAATAAAATTAACAAACCAAAATCTATTATTCCCCGGTAATGGCACCACAATTTAATCATTAAAATTATGAAGTAGTGATTTACCAAAACTAATAATATAGTAGCAAATATAAAATTATTGATCCCCTAGGGAATGATATGAATTAAATCCATTTACTACAACATAATTCTTCAGATAAGTTGTTTGAGCAAATAAATTTAAGAGGTTTTGATTTTAAAATTAAACAAAGAAATTAAATTCGAATAATAAAAGCACAGATCCTAGGATTGAACTTCTATCCTGGATAACATATGAGGACTAAATCAATAATTTACCATTTTAATCTTACAATTGGTGAGATATCAAGTAAGTGTTATATCTTCTTTGGATGGGCAAGTATAACATAGATTATTAAAAAGCTACTGTTGAAGTTTGATTTCGTACGGATACGGGGCCCAAGGAACTGATGAATACAATAGCAAGAAATAATACGCTGAACTGATTCAAGGATGTCAGAGAAGCAAGAACGATCGAGCAACAAGTAATCGGTAAGGATCCACACACATAAAATAATATTAGAACTGTATTATTAAGTAGAAAAAGCAGGTGTGTAATACACTGTAGCAGGTTGAGGAGGGTTACAACTAAGCCGAAAAACAAGCGTTGTGAATAAAAGTCTAAGACCCTTGAAATAAAGTCGATTGCCCCCTATTTATAGTTCATAGGGTTCAATTACATGTATTCTAGCTACATAAATCCTAGCAGCTAGGTTTTCCACGAGTTTATGAGTCATTAGAGATGTTACCATGGAAATAAGGACTGCTGCAACCGCCAACGTCTTTTTAGCAACTGCCGAGACTTAATTGTGAGTTTTCACCTCGGGGGCTTTATTTGGGCACCTTCTGGAGCGACCTCCTCTGAGTAGGTGTGTGGTTCCCCTTTACAACCTGCTCGCCTCAGCTGCATCATGCTCTTGCTTGCGCTGGTGAAGTAGACAACAGAGTTGAAATAGTTCGTTAGTTCAACCTCGGAGGGTTGTTTTGTTTTGGAATCAGATACGTGCATAGTGCTAGATGCCAAGTTTCTATGTTAAGATGGCTCAATTTGTGTTAGGCGCGGGCCCTGATGAGACTATCTAATCTGCGTTAGCAGCTCTTTGAGGAGCCCATGCAGGTTGGCCCCACCCACCTTTGGAAATATGGCTCGGGAATGCAGTCGTGGGTCTGGTAACCACGACGTTCATCAGGGGTTGTCTCATTTGGGCAGCCCCTGGTTGGAGTCTGTGCTCCTAAGTCTAGCACTTTAGTTCCCTGTTGGGTTTAGTGGAGGTTAGTGCCTCTCTTTTGGCTTGGTTCATCGCTCGCAGCGAGGTCCCGTTTTTTGATTCAGGTATGCCACTGAGGTTGAGAGCCCAAGTGGATTTTCACGAAGATTTTTCAGTGATTATTTTTTGTTGCTGGGTATCAATCTAATCGTCCACAGCCCCTAGCGTGTCTGGCTGCTCAGACATTGTGATGTGTGAGTCCAGCCTTGTGAGCCGCTGGCTATGTTATGTGCTGCGCACCTCGGGGTAACCCTTAATGAGATTATCGAGGTGCGAGGTCCTCAAGGTGTGATATTTTCCAAGGTTCAAGGACGTTAAGTTGCGCGCCTTGGGTTTCATGCCGAGTGTGTAGTGACAATTTTGTGAATAATTGCCACCGTAGGGACGGTTATGAGAGTTGAGGAGTTGGGGTACTGTTGAGATGCATTCCCCCATGTAACCGCATCCTCAACTTGTCATATCACCGTCCCCCTTTTCTCTCGATAATCGGCGTCTTCTCCCTCTCTCTCTACCATTCCTTTTGGTGATTCTTCTCTCCTTCCGGCAGTCGATCCTCCCTCTTGTTTTTGTGGGTGCTATTTGCCAATTCTGCCGTTTCGTTTCACTTCTTCGTGCGGTACTTTTCTGCTCTCACTTTCTTCATTTCACATGTCATTTCTTTACATGGTCGTCTGGGTTTAGTTGAATTTTTGTCATTGTTGGTTTTTGCAAGTTTTTTGTCGTGGTGGGGTGTGATTTCTCTAGGTTTCACGGTGTCCCTTTTTTGCTTAGTCTTCGTGTGTTTGTTGGGTAGTTCTCCCGCTCCTTCCAGTAGCGTGACTTGGGAAAATCCTCAATTTCTTACCATCGTTTTCTAGGCTATGACTTTCACTCCTCCTTGGACTCCTACGCCTTCCGCCTCTCCTGTTTGTTCAGGCATCGACGGAGCCCATTTCCGTACCTCCACTCTAGGTACGCGAGGTAGTTGATGCTCAGGTAGAGGTGTTATCCTCCTCGTGTTCTAGGGTAGAATGTACCACTAAGAGGACCAAAGATGTCGTATCAACTACCACAGAAGAACAGTTCCAGGAACTTGTGGGCAAGGTAGTTTGCTCGTGGCTAAACCATCTGATTCCTTCCCATGAACAAAGGTGAAACGACCCACCCTTTGACTTCACTTCTTTCTATTTTCATACTATAGATAAGGGAGTGGGTTTCCCTATACACCCTTTGTTCTGCAATGTCCTCCGTTCTTAGAGGGTCTCTCCGATTCAGATTTCACCTGTAAGCTGGTGCCACCTTGTAGGCATCTTCTTGACATTTTTTCGATCTTGGGCTAGGCATACCTAGTCTTAGGGAGTGGCACCATATTTATTGCTTGTGTTTCTTTGACAATGGTTATTATTACATAACGAAGTGGCTCGGGGTAGGTCTCTAGTCATCTCAGATTCACCAAGGAATTCGTCAAGTTGGCCAAACAAGTACTTCTTTTCTTGAATTGGATCTTGTAGCTCCGGAGTTCCTCGCCCGTGGTGGCAAAGCAATAAGTAGGTTCTCTTTTTCATGTACCGACCCTATTACATTTTACTATTTGATCTAAGTGGTCGTGTTTTTTGTCCGTGCAGAGGTTCTAAAGGTTGAGCTAACTTTAGAGGTCTGCAAGGATCAACTTCATCAACTTCATCAACATCAGCAGCCATCGCCCAGATGTTGGCAAGTAAGAAAAGGACTGGAGAGGAGTCATCAAAGGCTCAGGAGGAAACTCCCTCCTCGAAGAAGGTCGTGGGCACCTCCGTGACTCCAATTGCAAAGGGGACATCCGGTTGCCAAGGTGCAAAGATGGGACATTAAGGTGCAGGAGCAGGTCATGAAGGTGGTGGAGGGCGTCCTTCTTCGCATCATTCATCTAGGAGCAGCGACGTCCTCCTCTCGCGCAGTACCGATTTGTCTGGTCATGGGTAAGCGGAGGAGCACTTAGGTGGAGGGCGGAGGCTGTCACGGAGGATATAGTCACGAGAGGTCACTTGCTCAGGCCTTGGTAAGGTGGCAGGCGTACCCGAGCCACAGGGCAGAGCTATCATTCCCCTTGTCCAACCAGGTCCTGTTTCGACTTCAGAAGCGTAGGTAGCCCAGGTAGAAGCCTTATGTGGCAAGGTGCAGAGGTTACTCCTCGAATCTGCACCCTTGGAGGAAGGGGATGTAGGAACTGAGTCTACAATAAGCGACGTGAATCGCCATTTATTTCTTAACCCCGGATTCGTTTTATGGATATCAAAATAAACACTATGATAAACAGTAAATGCCCTATGCATGTTCTTATTTAATTTAATTCGTAGATTCAAAGGAATACCTCAACTCCTGCGGATTGAATAACGGCGGTAGATCATTGATGGTGTTCCTACAGATCTGATCTTCTGATCTATTCCCTTGCTCGATCCGGAAATCTGGTGAGGATGCGCTACCGGATCTACACAGCCGCCCACTCACTCAATCTCTCTAGGGTTTCTAATTTGTAACTACAAAAACTTATGTGGGATGAGAGAATTGATCTATTTATATAGATCTGGAGAATGGGCTATTAGGGTTTAATAAACCCTAATGGGCTCTGAGCAATGTTGGGCCAGACCAGGGATCTAATGCAAATAATAAAGTGGGCCTCCTATTAATTAATTCCATGTTCAACACAGAACATAATTAATTAATAAACATTAATTCATGCCACCAGAGAATTAATGCTGACCTACCCCTTTATTATCACGTTATTAGGAAAGGGTTGCATTGACTTGTTTAATCCCCATATTTAAGGTTTCAGACATTCATTAATTAATTCAATATATGACAATTAGCTGCAATTAATTAATCTCATATTATTCCTGGGTAGTACCACTCAACACTTATCGCTTATGCTTGAATCAATGATTAAACCTGCAGGACTTAGCATAACGAACCTCGTGAGCTTCCCAGGGAATGTCACCATCCTGAAACGGGTATGGTTATCTAAATCCAGCTTGAGGAAACCCCACACAAACTGCCATCACCCAAGATGCAGATATATGAGTACATGTAAGACTCTCCACCATAGCAAGTCAAAGTGACAGCCAACCCATGTGTGCCCCTCAGCTTTCAATAGACTTTAGATCTGACCAAGTTACCGAGATCTTTACTCATTCATATGTCAAGTAGAATGGTTCATCTCACAGTTGATCCTATCAATACATTGAGATGTACCGGTCACACAAAGTAGTAAGACAAACCACTTATGGACTTGTGTGCCGCAACTTAAACTGACAGCCAAACCAGAAACTGTCTCATCTATGATAACTGTTTATATCTCGTTAGGTCGAACAATCTATACGATCTTCTGTGATCTCTTACACACTGTATGATCTCCCTATTGACGAGATAACTGGATGTGTTTGTTCGCATCATATGATTGTTAATTCAGACAGGAGTTGTTTATTGCAAGTCATTAATGATTACCAGTATATCAAACATAATAATTCCCAATATACCAATCATAATGTTTTTATGTATACAATTCCAACAATCTCCCACTTATATTCAAATCATTATACCATTACTTTCCAGATTATAACATGTGTCTCTTCTAATATAGCCATTACATTTGGTCACCAGGTAGCCGACATCTACCTCAGCCGTAGGCTACGAACATGACTCTCGTATGCCTTCTGAGGTAAGTGTAGGGATTTACTGGCGAAACGAATCACCAAATCCAAATAAATCCGACCGTTTCATGGATGTTGAGAGCAATAAACATACGATATACCTAGCATGCTCCTATGAATTTAATGCGGTGGATTTCACGAGTTTACCTTAACTTCGTAGTCTCACATCCGATCTTTTGCGTTTGAATTCCAAACTTCGATTCAACCATGCAATTTAATTATATCTGCGGAAACAAAAATTGGCAAATCTAATTTCTAGATTTAATTAAATAGAAAAAGAGAAGAAAAGAAATCTGTTCTCCAGATTAGGCGTTCAGATCTGTATCTCAATGCTGTTCAATCCTGCTACTGGTGAGGATTCCATAGGACTTTGATTGTGTAGGCCGGAGTCGAATTTCTTCTCTTTTAAACACAGAGCCGCCACCCCTGTCTCTCTCTCCCTAGGGTTTCAAACTGATTTGAATGTTCTGTGGTGGCTAGGGTTTTAGAGAAAGAGCTGTCTATTTGTAGACCTAGGGTTGCAAGCCCTAATGGGCTACTGGGCTCAATTCATCCATGTCCACAACCCAGGACACAATTAATTAATTAATATTAATTCTTTTTCACCATAAAATTAATACCGACCTACCCTTTTATTACCACGTTATGAGAACAGGCTGCATTTACAGGAGAATCCCCATATTTAAGGACATTCATTAATTATTGAGCTCCTTAGGGAATGTCCCCATCCTATTACTTGGATATGGTTACCTAGATCCAGTCTCAGGCTGCAATACACGAACTGCTGCTACCCAAGATATGGGTATACGAGCACATTACTCAGGCTCTCCACCATAGCAAGTCAAAGCAACAGTCAACCCGTGCAAGCCCCTGAACCCTCGTTAGGGTTTGGACTCAATCAAGATCGAGATCTTGTATTCTCTGATGTCAGACAACAGAATACATCTCACTGTGGTCCAATCAATACGCCACCATGCGTACCAGCATATCAAGTAATCAAGACATAATACTTCTTTCCAACTATGCTGCAGCCTATACCGACAGACTAATCCTCGTACACAGTCTTGGTTTTGATAATATTAATATCTCACCAGGTCAAGTGATCATACTGTCTTCTACGATCTACAACATGCAGTATGATCGTCCCTACCGGTGAGATAAGAGGATACCGTTGTTACTCGCATGTAAGTTTGTTAAAGATAGGAAATACTGTTGAATGTATACTCATTGTAATAAATGCTTTCTGTATACAAGACCCAACAATCTCCCACTTATACTAAAAGCATTGCACTCGCTATTACAGAGTATACAGTGAGTCTATCTAGCCAAGCTATTACATCAACCATTGCCAGTGGTAGGCATCCACCTCAGACCTAGTCCACGAATATGTCTTTCGTAAACATTCTTTGGCAAGCACTTTGTGAATGGATCAGCTAGGTTGTCACTAGTGTCAATCTTCTTGATCTGCACATCGCCACTCGATATGATTTCTCGTATGATATTGTACTTCCTCTTTATGTGTTTGCTCGCCTTGTGAGTCTGTGGTTCCTTCGAGTTTGCCACTGCACAAGAGTTGTCACAATGAATCGTTAAACTCTTAGGCAGACTCGAAATCACATCCAACTCTAAGAGGTCGTTCCGGAGCCATACCTTTTCTTTCAAAGCTTCGGAGGCGGTGACATATTTCGCCTCCATGGTGGAGTCAGCAATGCGATTCTTCTTTGCGCTTCTCCAAGATACAGCCCCACCTCCCAAGGTAAACGCATAACCTGAGGTCGATTTCTTCTCATCCTGGTCACATTGAAAATCCGAATCTGTGTAACCCACAGGGCACAAATCCTCACTTTGATAAACTAGGCAATAATTCCTAGTTCTCTTCAAATACTTGAGGATGTGCTTTAACACAGTCCAATGCACCTATCCAGGCTTAGACTGATATCTTGCTACCATGCCAACGACATAACAAATATCAGGCCTGGTACACAACATTGCATACATGAGGCTACCCACCGCAGATGCATATGGTACACGACTCATCTTATCTTTCTCACTCTTTGTCACAGGACACTGCCCAGTTGAAAGATGTACGCTAGGTCTGATAGGTAGCAAGACTTTATTGGCGAGTTGCAAGTTGAACCGGGCTATCACAATATCCACATAGGATGCCTGGAATAAGCTTAACATCCTTCTCTTACGATCCCGTAAGACCTTAATCCCAAGGATGTACCCAGCTTCTCTTAAATCCTTCATTTAGAACTGTTCGGATAACCAACGTTTAATCTCCGACATCACTCCCTCATTGTTTCCAAATAGGAGTATGTCGTCCACGTACAGTGCAAGGAAAACCACGCTCCCACTGACACTAAGTGGGTAAACACAACTTTTGTTTTCCAACTGTGAAAATCCATAAGATTTAATCACATCATTGAAACGTAAGTTCCACGACCTCGAAACTTGCTTAAGTCCATACAAAGACTTCTTAAGCTTCCAGACAAGATGTTCTTCGCCCTTGCGCATATAACCCTCGGGTTGCTGCATATAGATGTCTCGACCTTCTTCAAGGTAACCGTTTAGAAAAGCGATTTTGACATCCATCTGCCAAATCTCGAGGTCTAAATGCACTGCTATGGCAAGAAGTATCCGTATGGATTTGAGCATGGCTAAGGGTGAAAAGGTTTCATCATACTCTATGCCCTCTTTCTGACTATAACCCTTTTCCACCAGCCTGGCCTTGAAAGCCGTTACTTCTCCATCCGCTCCCTTCTTTCGCTTGTATACCCACTTGCACCCTATGGCCCTAAAGCCATCAGGCAGCACAACTTTCTGGTATACATCCATAGCGGTTATGGATTCCATATCAGAATCCATGATGATGCGCCATTTTGCAACATCCTTGTCCTGCACTGCCGCTTTGCAGGTCAGTGGGTCAGAGTCCTCATGTCCGTCTTCAGGGCTCAAGTCCGAAGACTCACCCACGAATATGTACCTTTCAGGCTGGAAAATAACTCTTCCACTGCGACGAGGCATCGGTGCTGTGTCAGCAGTTGGTGCAGCAACTTGTGGTTCTACACCTTGCACTGAAAAATGTGCCGGCGGTGCTGTACCTCTCACAGGTGCACCTACGTTCGCACGTTCCCCTTCCCTTGGAATCGCATTATCATCTTCAATTTCTTGAAGAACTATATCACTCCTTGTCTTGTGGTTTCTCACATACTCGTCCTCCAAGAATCTAGCGTTGGTGCTAACAATGTTTCTCTGACTTTTAGGACAGTAAAAGTAACCACCTTTCGTTTGCCTAGGATACCCTATAAACAACATTACCTTGGTTCTGCTTTCTAACTTATCAGGTTCCTTCGTCAGCATGTGTGCCAGACAACCCCATACTCTAAACTTGCACAAACTGGGTTTGCGCCCAAGTAGGAGATCACAGGGTGTCTTAGGAACAGATTTAGAAGGCACCAAGTTTAAGATGTAAGCCGTTGTTTCCAATGCGTATCCCCAAAAATGGGTAAGCTTGCATAACTCATCATTGATCTCACCATCTCCAAAAGAGTTCTATTTCTTCTTTCGGCTACACCATTTTGCTGGGGAGTACCCGGTGCAGTCCACTGGGATGTAATCCCATGATCTGACAAATATTGCAGGAACTCATTTCCGAGGTATTCGCCACCGCGGTCACATCACAGTGATTTGATAGTTTTCCCGACCTTCTTTTCTATCTCAGCCTTGAACTCTTTGAATTTCTCAAAGCATTCAGACTTGTAGCGAAACAGGTAAATGTATCCGTATCTCGAGTAATTGTCAATGAAAGTGACAAAATACTTATACCCTCCACGAGCCTGTGTGGACATGGGCCCACATAAGTCATAATGTATCAATTCCAACACATCCTCTGCTTGAGATTGACTAGCCTTAAAAGGTCTATAGGACATCTTTCCCTCGATGCAGGATTCGCAGACTTGATAAGGTACAGGCCAGACTAAGTCCAATGTACCGTCATCTGCAAGTTGCTAAATCTGCTTCAAGTTGATGTGACCTAGTCTCAAGTGCTAGAGATATGTAAGATCCTCATCAGAAGAAATAAACTTTCTCTTTCTAGGATTATCAATTACAGATAAATTACATGAAAAATTCAAGGACGGTTTTGATGAAAGTAAGCAATATACATAGAGTAATCAACATCCCAAAATAGATTATATTGTTATTCTCAATGACAGAAATAAATAACTATCATAAATAACAAAATATCCATGCGAAGCTGATAAACAAATGTCTTGCCGAAAAAACACTGCCTGAAACAAAAAACTCTCAAAAGTACTTTATTCATCAAAACATAAGGAGAAACAAAAATTTAATGAGGCTCCGTCTGAAAACGTTGCCTTCCATGTGGCTAGTATTTTCTTGCCATTATTCTCCAGCCTTATCGTCATAGTTCCCTGCAAAGTACAACAACATGGTTACCAAGTCAATCTCGACAGCTCTCCAAAGAGCAAAGATAGACTCTAATCATGCTTCAATTATACATGCAAATGGCATACCTTGTCTAGCTTTGTCGGCCTGACAATCTTTCCTCCAGTGTCCTTTCTTACTGCACTAGAAACACTTGTCCTTCGAAGCTACTGCCCTAGGCATCCTGTTAGCCTCCATGTCCTTTGCAGTTGCCTTTCTAGTTATCTTCTTTATCCCTCTTTGCTGCTTCATACCTTTCGCTATAGCAGAGAGATTACCAGAAGTAGCTAATGCAACTTTCTGAGGATTCATGGCTGATTCAGCTGCCATCAAGTCATTGAGTAACTCGTTAAGAGTATACTCTTTCTTGTTCATGACAACATTCAGTCTGAAACTCTCAAAGGACTTGGGTAGAGAGTTCAGTATGATATTGACTTTGGCCTCAGCGTCGATACCTCCACCGTGCACAGTCAGCTCATCCATGAGGCGAGTCATGGAAACTACGTGCTCTCTCACTGAGCTACCATCAATCATTTTTCTACTCACGATTTCCCTCATGAGATTAAATGTGATAGCTCTATCAGTTTCCCCATAGGTTGCCTCCGGACTGGCCATAATGTCATAGGCATCCTGATATGTGTGTAATTTGTAATATTTTTTAGAGTGTTTAATTGAATGATTTGATGTGGATTAGGTGCACAAATCACACACATATCTTTTCTTTTAGTTAATATACCTTCACTTCGTGGGCTGCCTGCCTGCGTGTCTACGCCACCGCGTCGCGCGGCTGCGCCGCCGCAGTGTCGTCTGTGGCCGCACATCGCGTGCATGTCGCCGCCTGCCGCCATTCTCTGCCACAGCTGCACGTCGCGTGCGGCCACCTGCTGCCGCTGTGCACCGCTGTTGCCTCACCTGTCTCCATATTCGTTTTTCGACCCGTACAATTACAGTTTTGGAAAAATTTACAATAACTATTCTAATACAAATTTTCTATCAAAACTAATCACGAATTTTATTGTGAATTACAAAACACGATTTAATCCAAACACGAATAAACCACCGCAAATTAAATCGAACGGGTTGCCACGAGGAACAAAAACCAAACATCCACTGCAATTCAAAATCCATACATGCATAATTGAAATTGCTCATCCAACAGAGCCATGAAAAATAGTCAGGCTCTGATACCAATTGTAGGGATTTACTAGCGAACCGAATCACCAAATCCAAATAAACCGGACCATTTCATGGATGTTGAAAGCAATAAACATACGATATACCTAGCATGCTCCTATGAATTTAATGCAGTGGATTCCACGAGTTTACCTTAACTCCATAGTCTCAGATCCGATCTTTCGCATTTGAATTCCAAACTTTGATTCAACCATGCGATTCAATTAAATATGCGAAAACAGAAATTAGCAAATCTAATTTCTAGATTTAATTAAACAGAACAAGAGAAGAAAAGAAATCTGTTCTCCAAATCAGACCTTTACATTTGTATCCCAATGCTGTTCAATCCTGCTACTGGTGAGGATTCCACAGGACTTTGATTGTGTAGGCTGGAGTCGAATTTATTCTCTCCAAAACACAGAGCCGCCGCCCATGTCTCTCTCTCCCTAGGATTTCGAACTGATTTGAATGTTCTGTGGTGGCTAGGGTTTCAAAGAAAGAGCTATCTATTAATAGACCTAGGGTTGCAAACCCTAATGGGCTACTGGGCTCAATTCAGCATATTTAATTGGGCCAGACCTTAGACCTAATGCAAATAATAAAGTGGGCCTATGAATTAAATAATTCCCATGCCCACAACCTAGGACATAATTAATTAATTAATATTAATTCTTTTTCACCACAGAATCAATACAGGCGTACACCTTTATTACCACGTTATGAGAATGAGCTGCATTTACTTGAGAATCCCCATATTTAAGGTTACTGGACAATCATTAATTAATCGGAGCTTTTGACAAGCTCTATCTACAATTAATTAATCTCTTATTTTCCTGAGCAGTACCACTCAAACTTTATCACTCGTGCTTGAACTTAATCAGCCTGCAGGACTTTAGCACGATGAATGTTATTGAGCTCCTCAGGGTATGTCCCCATCCTATTACTCGGATATGGTTACCTAGCTCCAGTCTCAAGCTACAATACACAAAATGCTGCTACCCAAGATGCAGGTATACGAGCACGTTACTCAGGCTCTCCACCATGGTAAGTCAAAGCAACAGTTAACCCGTGCAAGCCCCTAAACCTTTGTTAGGATTTGGACTCAATCATGATCGAGATCTTTTATTCTCTGATGTTAGATAGCTGAATACATCTCACTGTGGTCCAATCAATACGCCACCGTGCGTACCAGCATATCAAGTAATCAAGAAAGATTACATTTTTCTGACTATGCTGCAGCCTATGCCGACAGATTTATCCTTGTACACTATCTTGGCTGTGATAATATTTATATCTCACTAGGTCAAGTGATCATACTGTCTTCTGCGATCTACAACACGCAGTATGATCATCCCTATATGTGAGATAAAAGGATACCGTTGATACTTGCATGTAAGTTTGTTAATAGACATGGCCACGGGCCGGTTCCAAAAACCAGGGCCCTGAACTGGCACGCCTGAAGAAGCTCCCGGTTCCGGTTCTGGGCCAGGAACCGGAGGTTCTGGGTCAACCCAGTTCTGGGCCGAACCGGCGATTCATACGGTTTTTTCCTTTTTTTAATGTATTTATATATATTTTTGATGTCTAAATGTTTGCAATTTTGTATTATAGGTTTGTAATTTTGTTTAGGTTTGTAATTTTGTTTATTTTGTTCACAAAATAATGCATCAAATATCAATTAATCATAAATAAAAATAAACAAACAAATTAATGAGTGGATAAATGATAATGAATATTGAATATTTGAATATACATTTACAATTTATTCAAGTTTCAACTTTAAAATATACAACAAGTTTCAAGTGATAGAAATTAGAAGTTACGACTTACAAAACTAAAAAAATTACAATTTACACTAGTGTCGGACTCGTAGTCTTCGTCGTCGTCGATGATATATTTCCAATCATTCTCTTGAGCCTTCATCTCCACTTTTGTCCAATCTTTAAGTAATATTTGGGCTTCAAGGTTTTGAGGAGTCAAGTTCGATCGCTGCTCATCCAAGACATATCCTCCAACGCTAAATGCTTGCTCCACCACCACCATCGAAGCCGGGACCGCAAACAGCTCCTTCGCCATCATGCACAATATCGAATATTGTTGTTGTCGCCTCGACCACCAAGTTAGCAAATCTACTTGGCCATCATCCTGCACGCAATCACCAACATACCTTTCCAACAAATATATTTCTAATTCATTAACTTGTGAGGCACTAGTCTCTAAAGTGTTTTGTGTCATAATTCTTTGTAATTTAACTAGAAATGGAATTTGCCTAAAATATTTAATCCCCTTTTTAGTAATCTCATAAACAACATATTTTAAATTATCACGAGCACTACAAGCATTTATTTGTGCGAAAATAATACAAAAATGGTACAAAAGACGTGGAGAAGTAGGATAATAAACACCCAGTAAATCTTTAGTAGCATTACGAAAAGCTTGTAACAATTCATTCAATTCAAAACATGCATCCCAACGACAAGATAAAATATTAACATCATCATCAACTTCATTTCTAAAAAACTCAACTAATTGATCTCTATATGCAA
Source organism: Plectranthus barbatus (assembly GCA_026898455.1). NCBI lineage: Eukaryota > Viridiplantae > Streptophyta > Magnoliopsida > Lamiales > Lamiaceae > Plectranthus > Plectranthus barbatus. The sequence continues at coordinate 236,794 of JAPKLW010001023.1, read as the reverse complement.
AAATAGCATTTAACATTTGTTGGTCCCGGTTTATCAGGGTATAACTTGGCAGCGGAAAATGTGTTAGTTCGTTTCCTGCACTCTGCTGGTTACTCAGCTGACTAGGACCTTGTCAGCTGGTAAGTCAACTGGCACTATGAGTACTCAGCTGACTGGCGACTGGCTGGTCAGCTGGTAGCTCAAGACTTAGAATATTTTAAGCCTAGTTTGCACAGTTATCAGTTTTCAGATATACACCAGCACTTGAGTGCTGGGTTTCAAATACAAATTTAAAAACTGAAAGCAGATAAAGACAAATGATTTTTATAGTGGTTCGATCAACTGATCTACGTCCACTCTCCAGTC
>JAPKLW010001023.1:226238-236439 GCA_026898455.1 Plectranthus barbatus | reverse complement strand
CTAAGCTATCAACTGGGGAAGGGAAACTTAGATAATTTTCCCAACAACATTTCATAAGTAGAATTTTATCTAGTACTTACATCGGTGGGGAAACGTTTTGGTACTAAATCTCTAGTTTTACAATATTTAGCCCATTTTTTTGCTACTTTAGGTTTATTATGTATATAATAAACACAATTTTTAATTGGTTCAATTGCTTCACTAATAACTCGCATGCCATCTTGTACACCTAAATTAAGTATATGACATATACATCTACAATGAAAATATTTACCTTGAAGAGTAGGATTTAATTCGTCAAGTAGTTTCCTAACGGCGGCCGTATTAGCACTAGCAATATCAAATCCTATAGAAAATATTTTTTTATGTATACTATATTGATTAGCAATTTTTATAATTAATCTAGAAATATTATGTGTCGTATGATCTTTATTAAATTTCCTATATGCAATTATTTTTTTATTTAAAGTCCATGAATTATCTATCCAATGACAAGTTATACCCTTATAATAGTGTTTAACAATAAAATCTTTCCAATATCGGAACAAATAGAAAGTCTATGATCAAGTTTGCACAAATCATTTCTTAAATTTAGTCTATATTTTCTAACTAAACTTCTAATAGTCCTAGTCATAGTTGTACGTGCAATTCTTTTAGCGTCGGGTTTATAATATTTCATAATGGTTTCATTATGAATGCTATCGGCAAATTGAAATGCTAAAGACTCAAAACATACAAATTTAGCCATTTCTTCTTCAGATTTTTTCTCATTAAAAGTAAAAGTAAAATGAGAAGGATGATTACTACTTACTTGAGAAGAAAACATAGGGCCGAGTTGAGTTTGAGTTTGAGGGATACCTTCCTCTCGTGGATGCTTTTGAAGGATGTGACGTAGATAGGTACCATAGCCACCGCCGGCGGTAAATTTATAATTTTTATCACAATAATTGCAAAAAAGATTGAATTGCTCGGGCATATCTCTTTTTTGAGTTTTACACTTAACTTTACGAAAATGTTTAGTAAAAAGATTAGACTTTAAAACTTTACCTTGCTTACCTTGTGTTTGAGTAGCCTCCCCTCCTCCTCCCCCTCCTCTTCATCATGTCTTGGTTGAGGTTCTTCTTCGCCGTCATTGTCATCGCCTTCATTGCCTTGACTTCCGCCTCCATGTAAGACGTTGGCTAGCATCTCCTCTTGTTCCCTCAATAGATGTGCACCATATTCCTCAAAATGTTGATGTTGAGCAAATGTCTCATCATCAAATATAGAATGAATGACACTATCAAGATGAGAAGAAAAATGATGATGAGTGGAAGAAGGAGTGGGAATAGATGTATCATCATTTTCCCTAATATTGATGGAAGATGAACGAAGACGAGATGATGAACTAGTACTACCCCCCTACCCGTATCTTTTCCCTTTCCCTTGGAATGAGATGATTTAGAAGACATGATGAAATTGAAGGAAGAATTAAGAAATGAAGAATATGAATTTAGGAGACTAATAAACTATAAAAAACTATACTAATTGAACAACAAAATTGAGCACAAGAGAGCAAATTGAGCACAAAAGAGAAGATTGAAATTTGAGAATGAGAGGTATGGTGAAAATGAAGGGGGGGGGGGGGGTGTGGTATTTATACTACAAAATTTGTAATTTTGAAGATTAAAATTTTTTTTTGGATTTTTTACCGTTGGAATTTCCGGTTCCGGGCCAGTTCGCGCAAATCACGAGGCAATTTCAGTTGTTGGATCTTCCAACGGTAACCTACAGCACCCGGTTTGAACTGCCGGTTTCAGTTTGAACCGGCCCTTTTTTAAAAGATTTGAATATTTCAAAAAAAAAATAAATAAGAAAAACCGCCAGTTCCGCCAATTCAGAACCGACGGTTCCACGACCCCCAATTTTTTGAACCGGAACCGGCCTGGCTATAGGGGATGATGGTTCCGGTTTGGAACCATCCCAATCGGTTCCGAGCCATTTTGCCGAACCAGTGGGCCGGTATCGGTTAGAAATGGCCATGTCTATTTGTTAACAGATAGGAAATACCGTTGAATGTATACTCATTATAATAAATGCTTTCTGTATACAAGACCCAACAGTAAACCCTTTGTAAATGGATCCGCTAGATTATCCTTCATGTCAATTTTCTCTATTAGCACATCGCCCCTCGCTACGATTTCTCGTATGATGAGGTACTTTCTCTCTATGTGATTTGACGCCTTGTGAGTTCTTGGTTCCTTAGAGTTTTCTACTGCACCAGCATTATCACAATATACCATGATAGTCTTGGGCAAACTCAGAACAATATCTAAATCTTGGAGGTAGTTCCGGAGCCAAACTGCTTCCTTAGAAGCTTCTGAAGCTGCCACATACTCAGCTTCCATGGTGGAGTCCACGATAAAATTCTGTTTCGCACTCCTCCATGATACAACTCCACCTCCCAAGGTGAACACATAGCCCGAGGTCGATCTCTTCTCATCCTGATCCGCTTGGTAATCCGAATCCGTATAACCCACAGGGCACAAATTCTCACACTGATAAACAAGACAATAGTCTCGAGTTCTTTTCAGATACTTAAGAATATGTTTGACAGCAGTCCAATGCACCTGTCTAGGGTTAGACTGATATCTGGCCACCATGCCCATGGTGTAACAGATATCTGGCCTCGTACATAACATCACATACATGAGACTTCCCACTGCCGAAGCATATGGTGCTTTAGCCATCTCATCCTTCTCCTCTTCTGTTGCAGGGCATTGTGCCTTAGACAGAGGAACACCATGTGTGAAAGGTAGCAATCCTTTCTTGGCGTTTTGCATGCTAAAACAAGCAATCACAGTATTAATATAAGCAGCCTGAGACAAGCTTAACAACCTTTTCTTGCGATCACGCAAAACTTTAATCCCAAGGATGTACCCAGCGTCTCCTAGGTCCTTCATTTGAAACTGTTCGGATAACTATCTCCTTATGTCTGACAACACCTTCACATCGTTGCCGAATAGAGGAAAGTCATCTACATAAAGTGCAAGGAATACAACGCTTCCACTGACGCATAATCGGCACACAAAACTTTCAGTTTCTCACAGTGAAAATCTATAAGATTTAATCACATTATCAAAACATTTGTTCCATGACCGTGAAGCTTGTTTAAGTCCATACAAGGACTTCTTTAGCTTTCAGACTAGATGCTCTTCACCATCCTTCACATAACCCTCTGGCTGCTGCATATAGATGTCAGGACCGTCCTCAAGGTAACCGTTTAAAAATGCGGTTTTGACATCCATCTGCCAGATCTCTAGGTCCATATGTGCTGCTATGGATAGAAGAATTCGAATGTGAGAAGGTCTCGTCATAGTCAATGCCTTCCTTTTGACTATAACCCTTCGCCACCAACCTGGCTTTAAAAGCCATTATTTCTCCTTTTAAACCTTTCTTCTGTTTGTATACCCATTTGCAACCTATGGCCCGAAAGCCATCTGGTAGTGCAGACTTCCGGTATACATCCATAGCGGTAATTGACTCAATTTCTGAATCCATGGCTTTATGCCATTTTTCTGCATCTTTGTCATTTACTGCTTCGTCGTATGTCCTTGGGTCGGTATCACCCAGTCCGTCTTCTGGGATCAATTCCAAAGACTATCCCACGAACATATACCTCTCGGTTTGGTAAGGTACCCTCCCACTACGACGTGGCATTGGTACTGCGTCAGCAGTTGCTGCAGTTACTTGTGGCTAAAAGCCTTGCACTGACGACTGTACAGTTGGTTCCATACCTTCGAGAGGTACACTCAATTTGCCACGGGGTTTTCCCAATGGAAACGCATCATCTTCTCCAATTTCTTGGATAATGATATCACTTTTGGATTTTTGGTTTTTTACAAACTCGTCCTCCAAGAATCTCGCATTGGTGCTAACAACAATCTTCCGATCCTCAGGACATTAGAAATAACCACCTTTCGTTTGTTTGGGGTATCTCACAAACAGCATTAGCTTGTAACTTCCTTCTAGCTTATCAGGTTCCTAAACATATGCCGGACAACCCCACACTCTTATCTTTGACACACTGGGTTTTTGCCCAAGCCAGAGTTCCGAGGGTGTCTTAGGAACTGACTTCGAAGGTACCAGGTTCAGCAGATACGCAACTGTTAGTAACGCGTGGCCCCAAAACGAAACAGACAAGTTTGCATAACTCAAAACTCAACTACATAGAGAAGATCAACGAGACATGGATCATCCATACAACGTGAATGGAAATGGAGCAAGCCTCCTCATGAGAAACTAGTTGGAATTATATACATAAAAGCATTATGATTGGTATATTGGGAAACGTTATGTCTGATATATTGGTAATCATTAATGACATGCAATAAAGAACTTTTGTCTGAAATAACAATCATACAATGCAAACAAACACATCCACTCATCTCATTGATAGGGGGATCATACTGTGTGTAAGAGATCACAAAAAATCATATATAGATTGTTGGACATAGCGAGATATAAATAGTTATCACAGCTGAGACAGTTTCTGGTATGGTTGTTGGTTTAGGCTGCGACACACAAGTTCCATAAGTTGTTTATCTAGTCTGCTTTGTGTGACCGGTACATCTCAATGTATTGATAGGATCAACAGTGAGATGAACCATTCTACTTGACATATGAATGAGTAAAGATCTCAGTAACTTTGTTAGATCTAAAGTCTATTGAAGGATGAGGGGCACACATGGGTTGACTGTCACTTTGACTGCTATGTGAAGAGTCTTACATGTACTCATATATCTGCATCTAGGATGATGGCAGTTTGTGTGGGGTTTCCTCCGGCTGGATTTAGATAATCATATCCGTTTCAGAATGGTGACATTCCTTGGGAAGCTCACGAGGTTCGTTATGCTAAGTACTGTAGGTTTAATCATTAATTCAAGCATAAGCGATAAGGGTTGAGTGGTATTACTCAGGAATAATAAGAAATTAATTAACCGCAGCTAATTATCATATGCTGAATTAATTAATAAATGTCGGAAATCTTAAGTATGGGGATTAACCAAGTCAATGCAACCCGTTCCTAATAACGTGGTAATAAAAGGGTAGGTTAACATTAATTCTTGGGAGGCATGAATTAATGTTTATTAATTAATTATGTTCTGAGCTGAACATAGAATTAATTAATAAGAAACACACTTTATTTATTGCATTGGATCCATGATCTAGTCCAATAATGCACTGAGCCCATTGCCTATTGTAGACTCAGTTCCTATAAGAAACCCCTTGGGTGAATCCTTTGAATGAGCAATTTGACTCAACTTTGATGCCACGAACAATAAGACAGAAAACAATGCATTGATTAAGGGGATGCACCTGACAAAGAACTAGGGGCTCTTCACATAGAGATAAATAGCGACTCGCAACTCGTGGTCTGCCAATAATCCATGAGTACCACGTGAAAGAGCCAAGACTGCTTCCCTTCCATGAACTTGCAACATAATTAAAGGCTGAGTTTGAAGAATGCGATACTTAGCATATTAAAAGAGAGGAGAATTCCCAAGCCGACACATTAGCTAACCTCGCCTCTGAAGCTCTTGAGAAGACCTCGCAACCGGTGCTAGTAGTTAGGGTCTATGAGCCAGCAATCAAAAGAGGTGTGCAAAAGACAATGCCAATTCAACCAACAAATTCTAAATTTTGGATGTACCCCATCACCTAATTCATCAATAAAGAAGAATGCCCTGAGGAAAAGTACGAAGCTGCGAAGCCTGAAAGACAGGCTCCAAAAGTTCATGATAATTGACGAGCCGCTATATAGTAGGTCACTGGAAGGACCTCTACTTAAATGTCTCAATGAAGAAGAATCCCAAAACCTACTCATTGAGATACATGAAGTTGATTGCGATTACCACACATGAGCAAGGTCACTGGCACACAAGGTGATATCACCTAGGTTCCACTAGCGGACCTTACAAAAAGACGCAAGAGACTACGTAAAGAGGTGCCATAAATTTAAACAATTCGAGATAGTTTTCCACAAGAGCATTGAACCACTCCACGCCATCATAGTCCCATGGCCCTTCATGGGGGGATGGACATAGTGGGATAACTACCTCGCAACACTTCAGAAAAGAATCACATCCTCGTAGCCACCGAATATTTCATGATGTGGGTGGAAGCTGAAGCTTTAAGCAGAACTCGAGATACGTTTGTCATTGAGTTCATTTGGACACATGTCTTATGCCACTTCGAAGAACCGAAGGAGATCAGGATGGACAATGGAACTCAATTCACCAGTAGAAGTCTCAGAGACTTTAGCGACGAGTACAGGATAAAACTTACCTTCTCTACTCCAAGGTACCCAGAAGCCAATGGTCTAGGTGAATCAATGAACAAGATAACAATTGCGACCTTGAACAAAAGACTCGGTGCTCACAAAGAAGGATTCGCAGAAGAGCTACCTGCTACCCTCTGGTCCTACATGACAACCCTTTAAACAACCACCGAGGCTACACTTGTCTCACTAGTATACAGAGTAGAAGCTGTGGTACCAGCAGAAATACGGGCTAAAAGCCCAAGGATCGAGCTGTATGAAGAAGAAAGAAACTCGACAGATCTACTCAAAGACCTTGAGTTGGTCGATAAAGCTCGTGAAGAAGCTCATGTTAACATAACACGAAGAACAACTCAAGTTGAAAAATTCCTCAACAACAAATTAGAGTTAACGACGTTCAGAGAAGGAGATTTAGTACTATATAGGGTTTTTCAAAACACTAAGGTGCTTAATGCAGGGAAGCTCGCACCTACTTGGGAAGGTCCCTACCTTATATCTAAGGTGGTTGGACAAGGAGCTTACAACTGGACATCACTAAATGGAAGAAAGATCGCGAATAGGTGGAACATAAAACACATCTAGAAGTACTACCAATTAGTGAAACTCAAACCTTGGCACCTCAAATAGGCCTTTCTTAACTCAACCTCCTACTTGTAAATTTTTGATTTATCATGTTAAATTACTTGCTCAAATTTATACACTTACTAACTTGAGCGTTGGAGGGGCGATGCCTCCGCATTCAACATTTGATTTATGAAGGTACAAATACGGCCGACTACTAGATCACATCTAAATACAACACCACATATGTTCATTCATATATGCTTTCTTTATAACATTTAGTCATTAATTAGTTCCTCAATTTACTCAATTCGAATTCAATTTATTTTCAACATTATGATTACTACTTGAGTGTTGGAGGGATCACTTACTTTCACACTCATATTAACACGGATGCACGAAAAACATAATCAAACACAACATATGAACCTATTTAGGAAGGAGCCACAAACATGTAGCTCAAAAAACAAAAGCATAAAGTTTTTCAAGCAAAAGAAAATAAAAGTATACATGCAAAAATTTAATTTGTTCGTGCAAGAAAATAAATTGATTTAATTAGCAGCAAAGTCGGAAGACTTAGTGGGGTCAGTAGCAACAGTAGAACCAAAAGTAGGCAACTTGGTGACTTGAGTGGCAGGCGCGTCCATCGGAGAGGAAATGCTGTGGCTATCAGTAGGTGCAGTTGGAAGCTGATCATCGGGCCCCAAAATGAAGCCATCACCCGTCGGCAACTGCACGGAGGGAATGACTTCCTTCAGACATCCTAACACATGATCAAACTATGGGGACTGTAGCCCCTCTCCCAATGATGGCAGCAGGTTGTGAGTAACACCAGGGACCACGAGAGGCACCTGCTGGATAGCACTTTAAGTTATAGAAGACACATGTTGTGCAGCTCGGGAGGCAAGCTTAGACTTCTCCAAGCGCGTAGCCTCCTCTACCATCAGCTGTAGAGATAAAATTGGAAATTATGAAATGAGGATAAAGAAATGAAATACATAGTGCATGTGAGAATCAAAAGAACTTACGTCGAAGGTCTCCTTAAAATCAGGGTGGAGCATGACTTACTCATAGCCCAGCCCCTCCCTCCCTACCTACATTCACACGATTTTCTCCTTGTGAGCTGCAACCTCCTTTATATAGCTCTCTCGCTGTACCTATAGTCTCATCTTCAAAGAGTCCACCTCATTGGTTTTCCTTGAGACGACGTTAGATTCCCTATCTATGTCGGTATACTTCCGCCCAAGAGCGGCCACCTCCTTGTGAGACCTCTTGAGGTTAGCTTTAGTGTTGCATAGCTCAGTCTCTAACACTTGCACCCTCTGCACTAAGCCTGCACAACCTTCTTTCTCAGCAGTCAGGTTCGACCTCACCTCCGCAACTAAGAACTCAGGTAATCCACCTTGATTTTTATGGAAAGTAATTGCAGCCATGCTAGTCTATAAAGATGAAGACACAATCACACAACAATCTCATTGATGCGTATGAAGTAAATAAGACATTAAAATAAAGACTGACCGTGAGGGTGTAGGATCTGAGTCTACAACAGACAACGTGAATTGTCTTATATTATTTCCGCCGTTTGGATTGTTCTTAGGGTATCTGTTGGTCCCTTATGATCAGAGTCATCGTGGTTTCAATAAAGAACACACACGAAGTGCAGCGGAATAGATTACGTTTTCTTGTATTTAATTATTCTCAACTTTATTTTTCGTTAAGATTTTCTTAGGTTACCTTTTCAGTTATACACTAGTAACGTGGTTACTAGGTTTTAAAACATAATAGCTTGAAAAGCAGTAACAACAAGACAACACACAATTTATAGTGGTTCGATCAAATGATCTACGTCCACTCCTTAGCCGAATCGCTAAGAATTTTACTAGAAAGTATACGGTGTACAAAGAGTTGCCTTTCCTGTTAAGCAACCAGCCTTCTGAAGATCTGTCTACTTTACGACTATCTTCCGATACCCCGATATTCCCTGGTGTAGCTCCGGCTGAGTCAAGGGCGCACCTTCGTAAAACTCGCTTTCACCACTTACTTTGGAGGAGTTTAGAGTTCCCTCCGAACTATCGTGTGTACTCGGCTTCAGTGCCCGCCTTAATCAATTTCTTTACAAGAAATTGACTGCTGGATGCTTTCCTTAAAAGGAAAGTGATCCCAATGATTGAGGATTCTTGAGCCAGTTCAAGAATCACTCAGACGAATGTCAGACATAGTGAGACACTCGGAGTGTTGAAGGCCTTTGAATATCTCTGGATTGTGCCTTTCAACTGGACTGCTCTCTTGCCTTTTTGCTTTTTGGATTCTTTCGTATATCGTGTTTCTGGTTAGAGAGTGAGCAGCTACTGCATTTTCTTTTGACTTCCCTTTTATAGTTATGATCTTGAAGTTTGAGTCGACAGATCCGTTTAGACACAACGGATCTTTCTCCTTAAATGTGGGTAGCTAATTATTAATTTTCCTGCTTTCTGACAGGCTTTTCCGTCCTACTTCTGACATGGCTAATTATTGCGCGTTGGTCAGAATGGCGGTGTAGCAGTCCTTCTGTTTTGCTTTGCTGAGCTTCTGCTGGTACGGGATGCTGGATCTCTTTCAGCATGCTTTTGATCTCCTCGCACAGCGAGTGATTTGTCTGCTACTCTGATTTGATTTGCTAGCATCTTTAGCAGTCAGGGATGTGTTTGTCGAATGCTGATCTTCTTAGCATTCTTAATACGCACAGCCTTCAGCATTGTTCGATGTTTGCTGAGATATTTCAATTGGCCTATTCTATTACAACACGATGTTTTAACCTATACAGGACATTACATCGGATGCTAGGCTATGCTAAGGTTCAACAATGATCGACCGTCTACTAAGGTTTGATCCAACAAAACCTTTTACCATAAGAACCTAAGGGTAATTTACAAGTATTTTCCCAACAATTTCCCCCTTTTTGGTGCGATCAAAGCTTATAAAGGATTGCTGAGACTTAGCTTAGAAATTAAAAACAAAATTGCAAGCAAAGCATTCAGCAACCATTTAAACATCTTCCGTTGAGTACACAGAGAGTGTATATCAACTATTGTTCATACTCGGAAAACAGAATTCATCGAAAGAAAATGATGAAAACCAAAAAGTTTTAGAGAATGACCTTAATTCTGAGCGTCTGGTGGAGGTTTTGGCTTCTCAAGAGATTCAACTTTCTTCATCGTCATGGCCATTAGTTTGTCCATCTGTTCAATCCGTGCCCATTGTTCTTCTCTTTGTTGTTCTACTAGCTTCATTCTTTGTTCCATCATTGTTCGTTCGAATTCTTTTTCTTTCAGTATCAGCTCG
>JAPKLW010001023.1:177001-221238 GCA_026898455.1 Plectranthus barbatus | reverse complement strand
GGAGAAGACTTCAGCGGTCGTCATATTGTTGAGATCTTTCTCACTCAAGCTTGTCATCTTGACAAACCAATCAATCCTGTGGTAAAGCTTGGATATAATCTTATTATTCATTTCCCCTTTGTCATATGTCTTGCCGACATTTTTGAGTTCTGCGATGATAGTGTTGAACCTCTCTTCCATCTCCTGAATGGTTTCTCCTGGAATCATGGTGAAGGATTCGTACTTGTCAACAGCGACTTGTAGCTTGTTTCGCTTCATCTGTTCCGTTTCCTGAGAGACTTCGCACACATAATCCCACATCTCCTTTGCGGTGTCATAATCTAGAGCTTTGTTGGACATTAAGGAGGGTAGACATTCCATAATTAGCTTCATGGCGATAAACTCCAGCTGGCCTCTCTTCTTGTCTTCAAGAGTCCATTCCTCGTAAGGTTTACTTACCATCTCAGGTCTAGGCTATGCTAAGGTTCAGCAATGATCGACCGTCTACTAAGGTTTGATCCAACAAAACCTTTTACAATAAGAACCTAAGGGTAATTTACAAGTATTTTCCCAACAGTATCAAAAATAAATCAGATTAAATAAACAAGGCGAACCCTATGCATGCTCCTAATATTTAATTATAGAGGATGGATTTACGGAATACCTGAACTCCAGCTTCTGATCTCTAGATCTGGATCGGAGATGATGATGGTGATGGATTCCAGATGTAGGGATCTAGATCAATGCTACTGTGCTCCAACAAATTTGATCTTTTGATCTGTTCACTTGCTCCTCGGAAGGTTGGTGAGGATACGCTACCGAGTTCCACCAAATCCTCAAGAAAGTCGATCAAACCTTCTTGATTGGTAAAGCAACGCTGCTGATCTCTCTCTCGTGTTGTGTAATATTGTAGTTAATAATATTTACAATATCTGATTTGAAGAGAGAAAGGCTTATCTAGTGTTAGGGTTTGCAAACCCTAACCCTAATGGGCTCAAGTAGTTTGTGGGCCAGACCAGGGATCAAATGCAAATAATAAAGTGGGCCCTTCATATTAATTAATTCCATGTCCAATCGAGTGTTGGTGTATACTATAAAACAAACTTTTGAGTGATCTTTGTCGTGTATTCAATCTCTTTGATTAAACTGAAATCAATCTGAAATAAATGTTATCACATTGTTGCTCTCTTATGATTGCATGTATATCCACTTATCTTATACTGTAAACAATGTGGTGGGTGCGTCGTCCCACTGAAGATCGCATTGTTGGGTTCCTTATAAGATATAAAAAGTATTCACACCTGAGATAGTTCTGGATAAACTATCATTTTAGGTTGTAGTATAAACTTGAGATAACTAGTCTTGGTCATTAGTTTATGCTAGTGCGTGGTGTCGCATTGAATGGATCGCGGTGAGACGTGTTCTTCTATTTTGACTCTACGAAGAACCAAGGTCTCGGCGACTTTGATAATTCTTAACCCTAGATGTGATATTTAGATATATGCAAAGATTGTTTGTTACTTTGACTTACCACTGGTGAGAATCAAAAGGATGATTCAATATGCTCCGTATCTTGGGTAACAACATTATTTGTATGTATTTATATAGTCACATTAGGGCACCGTGTCCTGGACATCCAGGTTGATGACATCCCCTTAAGGAGCTCATAAGTTTTATCGTATTAAACCCTGCAGGTGGAATTTATACCGATACGATAATAATGTTGAGCAGGTACTACTTAAGGATTAAGATATTAATTAATTAATGCTGTCAGAGCTTTTAATTAATTAATGGATACCACATTATCTTAAACACGGGGAATTAATTAAGTCAAATAGAAGCCCTGATTCACATCGGGATAGAATGGCAGTTGCAACATTAATTCTCTAGTGGAATGAATTAATGTTATAAGTTCAAATTATATTCTGGGCTGAATATATGTGTTTGAACTTATGGGAGGCCCAATCCTTTACCTTCTAGAGATCCCTAGCCTGGCCCAATTAGAAACCCTAGAAGATGCCTATAAATAGAATCTTATGGTTAAGAGAAAAACCCTAGTTGTCCTTTTCATAAGCTCATGTGTTGAGTGACGGTTAGGGTTTAGTTCTCTCAATCATTGTAGATCTAGAGTTTTGGATTGGCATCTACGATTCGGAGGATTGCTGTCCACCCGGCATCCGATCGTGGTTCGTGGGATACAGGCTAGAAGATCTCCAGTGGAATCAATCTCCAGATTTGTAGATCTGATAAGGTAATCACTGATCTCCTTGATTTAATTTAAATTAAACCATGTATGTGTATGTTTGGTAACCAACATCCTTCACCGGCGTGTTCCTTCAATTGGTATCAGAGCCTCATTCGTGGTTGTTGGCTCTGCCTGAAACGTGCAGTTGGTTTATTGTATTTTAAATCATTTAAGCATGTCATCGATGTTCTATATTTTTTTTCCTCGTGGCTCCCGATCTGTTTTTGGTTTTGGTGCGATGGTTTATTCGCGGTTTGTAATCATTTTCACCACGAGAGAATCCGTGGTTAGTGTAGGAAATGATGTAATTTTATTTCGTGTAACTTTGTATCAATCTTATGTAATTTGATACGAAAAACGAGACCAAGTATCGAAGAACATGAAGAACAAACATCGACAAAAAACTGTCAAATCGCAGTCGCGCAGGGGCTGTTCGTGGCTCAGCCACGGCCTATCGGCTTGTCGATTGAGTTGACTGGCCGGTGGGGCTTGAAGCTGGGTTGGCGGACATCGCCACCGCACCACCGATGGCCTTGGACGGCGACGATAGGCAGTGCAGCAGCGGCTGCAAAACGCGCGCGCGAAGCGTGCGCGATTTGGGGCTGTGCAGCAGCCTGTCTTCACAACGTCCCCGCCGCACGGTGGGGTGGAGCTCGGCGATAGCGGTGGTTGGCAGTGGTAGCCTGGTGGTAGGCAACCACCAGGATGTCGGAGGTTGGCCCGGATGGCGGCGGAGTCGACGGCGGCGAGGGCAAAAAGTGAGGCCAGTCGCGCGACATTTCTGGGCTTTTTTTCAGAATTGTCACGCGACAGTTGCGCGACCTGTCTTCTTTGCATTGCGGGCGTCGATTCCGGCAACAATCGTTGATTTCGGCGGCGTGGAGTTGGTCGTGGCAGTGAGGGCTTCAAGTCCCAAGGGTTGATTGGCATTGATGGCGGCGAGATTTACTACAATTGCCGCGTGAAATTAGCTATACGCAAGAATCTCACGATTCTGTCTGCGTGTGGGCTGATTTTGCGAGTCGATTGGTGGCTATTTCGGGTCGTATCCGTAATTCCAACGATTTGATCTTACTTTCCATACTTAGGGCTTCAATGCCAGTAGGTTTTGGAGGTTGATGATCGATTATGACGGCGCAATGGGCCAATGAAGTCGGCCCAGTCGCCATAAAACCCTAATTTTCTGGGTTGACAGCATGTAGGTGGACATTTTTTTGTGGTCATTCGGAGGCCTTTCATTTATGGATTTTCAGTACCGATGACTTGGAATTGTAGTCCAAACCTAGGGCTTTAAGGCCCAGTAGGTTACCGACATGATTGTTGTTGGAATCGATGGGAACGGAGGCAAGAAAAGTACCCTGTGCACTGTTTTTTCGCCCAGGCTGCTCAACTAGCCATTTTCTTCGGCCAATTGGCGGCGATTCGAGCGTGAATCTCCGGTCCCGTTTGTTGGAGATGGAAGTCCAAACTTTGGTCTTCAAAGCCCATTAAGTTTCGGCCGTTGACTGTGCGTCGTTTGGTAGCAACGGTAGCTCGAAAAAGGCCATTTGCAGTAAATTCAAAATCCCAAATTTGAATTGTTCAAGGCCCGGATCCGATTCGAAGACCCATTTAAAGAGCTGTATATCATATATTCATGTAATAGAATAGGTAGATATGCAGGTACACATCTTGGGGCCACGAGGACATTTTATTTGTTCTTGCATGATGTGTGTTTAATTTTCTAAGCATGTCTTATGTTTTACATGTTGGGAGCATGCTAGGATTTTTTTAATTCTTTATAGCATGCTGTCAAAAAACTTTAATTTAAAATGACTAAGTGAGTTAAAATAAATTTTAATTAATTTATTTAGGTCTCCACAACTGGTCTTATAAGTGATTGTGGATGTTGTTCGCGGGACCCTGGGAGTCTCCCCCTAGAGGATACAACATTCACCGGTTCACTGGATAAGACTTCTAATAAAAATGAATTTTATCTTTAAATGAAATGCGTGGCACTCGCGGGGACCCTGGGAGTCTCCCCCTAGAGGATGTGTCATTCATGGTTCATTGGTAAAGGTTTAATTCAAGATAACCTTAAGAAATTATTTACAAGTGATGTAAAGTCCTAACGGTAAGGTCATCAATTGTAAAATGATTTTCTATATGGTTAAATTGTGGTCATCACTTAGATGTGAATTTCTATATAACTCCCCAACGGAGTCCCTGTTTTAATTCACATGGCCTGTTAAATGGTCCGACTATTAATTCCATTCGTCATAAAGTAGAGGTTGACTTGATATTGGAATTAAAGATAGTTTGTCTGGTCAATGGATATTTGTGTAAACGTCCACCCACCGTGGCTTGCATATATATTTGTTGGGCTGTTGGAGGTTGCATTAAACATTGGTTTTGAAGGTTTCCATGTTTTATGTTTCAATTAATTTGATTTAAATGCTTACGTGTTTGCATTTAATTTATTTCAGTGATCATCATGTCGTTTAATCCGCTTATGACTATTCTCAATCAAAACAAACTTACTGTTCCAAACTATTTGGACTGGAAAAGAAATTTGGATATTGTACTGGTTGCTGATGAGTACAAATTTGTACTCAACACACCTACTCCAGGACCTTTGACTACTACTTCTACTGAAGGTCAAAAGGAGGCTCACAAGAAGTGGAATAAGGCTAATGAGATGGCTCGTTGTTACATTTTGGCTTCTATGTCAAATGTGTTGCAGCAACAACATCAGAATATGCCTAATGCTTCTGATATTATGTTGAACCTCCAGGAACTTTTCGGTGAGAAGGATAGGTGTGCTCGGTTTGAGGCAATGAGGAAGATTATGTCTACCTCTATGCCTGAGGGAGTGTCTGTTAGAGATCATGTTCTCAAGATGATGGAATATCTTCATGAGATTGATCTTCTAGGTGGAAATATCGATAATGATTCAAAAATCGATATGGTTCTACACTCACTTCCTAAATCCTTTGAGAAATTCTGCTTGAACGTGATCATGGGTTAGAAGGAGTACACTTTGGTTGAACTCCTTACTGAATTGGTTGCAGCGTAAGGTCTCATGGGTAAGGGGTCACAGGCTCTAGTTTCTTTTAAGGCATCCTCTTCTTTGCCTCACGGCGGTAAGAAGAAGAAGCCTAACAATAAGAAAAAGGGCAGTGGGAGCAAACGAGTAGCACCTTCTGGTAGTGTGGCACCTTCTGGTGGTGTCAAGAAACTAAAGGGAAAGTGCTGCAAGTGCAACCGGTCTGGGCATTACAAATCTAATTTTCCCCTCTTGAAAAAGGGTAACTCGGGTATGTCTTCTGCTTTAGTTGTTGAAACATGTCTTGCGGCTTGTTCTATTATCTCTTGGATAGTAGATACTGGTGCCACTGATCATGTTTGTTTTTCTCTGCATGGTTTTATGCAGACAAGATAACTGAATGAAGGCGAGATTACCGTACGCTTGGGGAATATTGCAAAAGTTGCGGCTGTTGCAGTGGGAGATGTGCACTTATCTTTTTCTGATAATGTTTTAGTTTTAAAAGACGTTTTATACGTGTCTAGTTTTTGAAAGAATTTAATTTCCGTTTCGAAACTGTTTTCGAATGGATATTTTGTTATTTTTAATAACAATGTTGTTATTATGAAAAATAACTCTTTTATCTGTTCTGGCATGTTGGAAAACTCTTTGTATACTATTACTTGTGCATATCATACTGTAACTGAAACTTATGCATCTTCATCATCTAAAAGAAAAGCTTCTTCTCTGTTGAATCAAACATATCTTTGGCATTTGAGATTGGGTCATATTAATCTGAGGAGGATCCAAAGACTGGTAAGTAGTGGATCATTGGAGTCTCTCCAAGTTGAACCATTCTCAGTCTGCGAATCCTGTTTGGAGGGAAAAATTACTTCCAGGCCTTTTAAGGCTAAAGGAAATAGAGCCAAAGATGTGTTAGAATTGATTCACTCTGATTTGTGTGGGCCTATGTCCATTCAAGCAAGAGGTGGTTTTGAGTATTTCGTGACTTTCACGGATGATTACTCAAGATTTGGATACATTTACTTGATGCGCCGCAAGTCTGAATGCTTTGACAAGTTCAAAGAATTTAAGGCTGAAGTGAAGAATCTGCAAGGTAAAAGTATCAAGTCACTACGATCTGATCGTGGTGGTGAATACCTCAGTTCTGAATTTAGGCAATACTTGTTGGATAATGGGATTACATCTCAATTGTCTGCGTCTGGTATTCTGAAACAAAATGGCGTAGTAGAGAGAAGAAACAGAACTCTATTAGATATGGTGAGGTCGATGATGAGTTATGCCACTTTGCCTACTTCGTTTTGGAGTTATGCTTTGGAAACAACGGCTTACCTTCTAAAGTTTGTACCTTCTAAATCGGTTCCAAAGACTCCAATAGAATTGTGGACTGGGCGAAAGCCAAGTTTAAACCACATTCAGGTTTGGGGTTGCCCAGCACATGTGCTGGATAAGGAAGCAGATAAGTTGGCACCTAGAACGGAAGTACGATTGTTTATAAGATATTCTAAAGGTACGAGAGGCAATTATTTTTATAGTCCCAATGATCAAAGGGTAGTGGTGAGCACCAACGCCCGATTCTTGGAGGAAGACTATATAAGTGAGCATAAATCCAAGAGTGAGATTATTCTCAATGAGTTGAGAGGAGACAATAGTACACCGAGTGTACTAAGTGATATACCACAATAGGCTACACAACGTGTTGACTCTAATGTACCTACACAGGTACTGCCTCGTCGCAGTGGGAGGGTTGTTCTTCAGCCTGATCATTTCATGGGTGTGGGAGAGTCTTCGTACTTGGTCCATATTGGTGAACGTGAAGCAAACGATCCCTGGACTTACAAAGAGGCAGTCCAAGATATAGATGCAACATCTTGGCATAAGTCTATGGATTCTGAAATTGAATCTATAGATGCTATGGGTGTGTACGACCTTACAGACCTTCCTGAAGGCAATAAGACCATTGGGTGTAAGTGGGTCTATAGGCGTAAGAGAGGATCTGATGGAAAGGTCATTGCTTTTAAAGCACGGTTGGTGGCGAAGGGATTCACTCAAAGAGAGGGAATCGATTACGATGAAACCTTCTCACCGGTAGCTATGCTAAAGTCGATCCGTATAATCTTTTCCATAGCAAATTACATGGACTATGAGGTTTGGCAAATGGACGTCAAGACAGCTTTCCTTAATGGAAATCTGGATGAAGATATCTATATGCGGCAACCTGAAGATTATGTAAAGAAAGGCCAAGAGCATCTTGTATGGAAGCTAAAGAAGTCTCTTTATGGACTTAAGCAAGCTTCTAGATCTTGGAACATTCACTTTGACGAAGTGATCAAGTCCTTTGGTTTTGAACAGTGTCAAGACGAAAGTTATGTGTACAAAATGAGCAATGGAAACGTGGTGGTATTCTTAGTACTGTACGTAGATGATATTCTTCTTATTGGCAACAATGTGAAGGTATTATCGGACGTAAAGGTGTGGCTATCGGAACAGTTTCAGATGAAGGATTTGGGATATGTTGCGTACATTCTTGGTATTAAGGTCATTCGTGATCGAAAGAAAAGAATGTTGTGTCTGTCCCAAGCTGCCTATATCGATACTGTTATTGCGGGGTTTAGCATGCAAAACTCCAAGAAAGGATTGTTGCCTTTCCGACATGGAGTTCCTCTATCTAAGGACATGTATCCCAAAATGCCAGATGAGATAGAGGAGATGACCTAGGTTCCTTATGCTTCGGCTGTAGGAAGCCTTATGTATGCTATGCTCTGTACTAGACCTGATATCTGCTATGCAGTTGGCATGGTGTCAAGATATCAATCTAACCCTGGTCAGGGGCACTGGACTGCGGTAAAACATATTCTCAAGTATCTGAAAAGAACTCGTGATTATATGTTGATTTACCAATCAGATAGTTTGACCCCTTTGGGTTATTCAGATTCAGATTTTCAAGCTGACCGAGATAAGAGAAAGTCCACCTCGGGTTATGTGTTTACCTTGGGAGGCGGAGCCATATCATGGAGGAGTGTGAAGCAGAAATGCATCGCGGACTCCACCATGGAAGCTGAATATGTGGCTGCCTAAAAGGCTGCGAAAGAAGCTGTCTGGCTTAAGAGCTTCTTGTTGGAGTTGGAGGTGATTCCGAGTGTGCCGAAGTGTATCACAATTTATTGTGACAACGCTGGTGCGGTAGCAAACTCGAAAGAACCTAGAGCCTACAAGGCAATCAAACACATTGAAAGGAAGTACCATATTATAGAAATCGTAAAGAGAGGTGATGTTGTTGTGGAAAAGATTGCGTCATTGAATAACCTGGCTGATCCTTTCAAGAAGACTTTGACAACTAAGATCTTTGAGAAACACGTGGAGGGTCTTGGTTTACGATACGTAGCAGCTACACTTTGAGTCTAAGTGGGAGAATTGTAATGACATGTGTGTATACTAAAAGTTTAGCTTTAGTATAAGTGGGAGATTGTTGGTGTATACCATAAAGCAAACTTTTAGGTGAGCTTTGTCGTGTATTCAATCTCTTTGATTAAATTGAAATCAATCTGAAATAAATGTTATCACATTGTTGCTTTCTTATGATTGCATGTATATCCACTTATCTTATATTGTAAACAATGTGGTGGGTGCGTCATCCCACTGAAGATCGCATTGTTGGGTTCCTTATAAGATATAAAACGTATTCACAACTGAGATAGTTCTGGATAAACGATCGTTTTAGGTTGTAGTATAAACTTGAGATAACTAGTCTTGGTTATTAGTTTATGCTAGTGCGTGGTGTCGCATTGAATGGATTGCGGTGAGACGTGTTCTTCTGTTCTGACTCTATGAAGAACCAAGGTCTCGGCGACTTTGATAATTCTTAACCCTAGATGTGATATTTAGATATATGCAAAGATTGTTTGTTACTTTGGCTTACCATGGGTGAGAATCAAAATGATGATTCAATATGCTCAGTATCTTGGGTAACAACATTATTTGTATGTATTTATATAGTCACATTAGGGCACCGTGTCCTGGACATCCAGGTTGATGACATCCCTTTAAGGAGCTCATAAGTTTTATCGTATTAAACCCTGCAGGTGGAATTTATTCCGATACGATAATAATGTTGAGCGGGTACTACTTAAGGATTAAGATATTAATTAATTAATGCTGTCAGAGCTTTTAATTAATTAATGGATACAACGTTATCTTAAACACGGGGAATTAATTAAGTCAAATAGAAGCCCTGATTCACATCAGGATAGGATGGCAGTTGCAACATTAAGGGAGCGTTTGGTTTAAGTGTCGGAATCACTATGGGTATGGGTATAGGTATGAGTTTGAAAGTAGAGGGAATGGGTATGGGTTTAACCATTTTAATAAAGATGTTTGGTTTATAAGATGGTTTGGGAATCATTTTAAATTTTGATATTTTATTTCTTAAGATATTTAAGAAAAAGAATTAAATAATAATAATTAATTTTGTAATAAAAAACCAATAAATAAAATAAAGTAATAAATAATATTACATTGAAATATTTTTCTTTATATTCATTTTATACAATATAAAATTAAATAAAAATAGTATAAAATATTATCAAAACATTTAATTATAGAAAATATTTTATTATAACAATATTAAAATATATTGTAATATTAAATTAATAAAATATAATTATAAAAATATTATTAATAATAATTTCTTTAATTTTAAACTAATATTTTTAAAATAATTAATATAATTATACTAATATTATTATATTAATAAAACTATATTATTAAAATAATATTTTATTTCATAATTTATATTTAATTAATAATATAATATTAATTATGTAATAAATGATTTTACTAATGTTATTATACTAATAATAAAAATAATAATATTAATAATGATAATAATATATAATTAAAATAATATTTTAATCATAATTAAGATTCTATTATTATTATTATATATTTAATATTGTAATATTAATTAAGTAATAAATATTATTATTATGAAATATTTATCTTATATAATAATAATATTTTTATTAATTATTATATTATTTGTTATGTTAAAATTTATAGGTTAAAAAAATAAAAAGTTTGGAAATAAATATAATAAATCAATTATTATTTCAATTAACTATTCATTAATTTTATATTTAAAAAATGTAATTAAAATATTTTATAAGTAATCAGAAATAAAAAATAAATAGGAATAATATAATAATATTTTTATAAATAAAAAAGTAATATAAAACTTGATTTAAAAAATTAAATAAAAATAATTATAATACTATTATAAATATTAATATTAAAATAATATCAGTAATAAAATATCATAATATTATATAATTACGATAATTATAATTAATATAATACTTCATTACTAATTTAATAATTATATAAATTTTAATTAATATTATAATAATAAAAGAAATTAGAGGATATAAAAAATAATAAAGTTGATTAAATTTGGGATTGGAGATGATACCCACCATTTATGTTGGGAATCACCATTCCCAATTATTTAGAAATCAAACCCATTCCTCCATACCCATACCCGTAAACCAAACAATGGATTTCGGAATCAAACCGATTCCTCTATACCCATACCCATGAACCAAACACCCCCTAATTCTCTAGTGGAATGAATTAATGTTATAAGTTCAAATTATATTCTGGGCTGAATATATGTGTTTAAACTTATGGGAGGCCCAATCCTATACCTTCTAGAGATCCCTGGCCTGGCCCAATTAGAAACCCTAGAAGATGCCTATAAATAGGATCTTATGGTTGAAAGAAAAACCCTAGTTGTCATTTTCATAAGCTCATGTGTTGAGCGACGGTTAGGGTTTAGTTCTGTCAATCATTGTAGATCTAGAGTTTAGGATTGGCATCTACGATTCGGAGGATTGCTGTCCACCCGACAACCGATCGTGGTTCGTGGGATACAGGCTAGAAGATCTCCAGTGGAATCAATCTCCAAATCTGTAGATCTGATAAGGTAATCACTGATCTCCTTGATTTAATTTAAATTAAACCATGTATGTGTACGTTTGGTAACCAACATCAATCGTGGGGACGATCCGCCTTCACCGGCGTGTTCCTTCACCGAGAACATAATTAATTAATAAAATATTAATTTGCTTTCATCAGGGAAATCAATACTGACTCACCCCTTTATTACCACGTTATTTGGAACAGGTCGCATTAAACTTGAATGATTCACATATTTAAGGTTCTAAACATTCATTAATGAATTTGGCTAATGACAATTATCCACAATTAATTAATCTCTTATTTCTTGAGTTGTACCACTTCTTCCTTTTCACTTATGCCTGAATTAAATAATTCAACCTATAGGGTTCAGTATAATGAACTTTGTGAGCTCCTCAGGGAATGTCCCCATCCTAAAACGGATATGATTACCTACATGTCCAGCCTAAGCAAGCCACACACAAACCATCACACCCAAGATGCAGGAATAAGAGTACATCTAAGACTCACCACCATAGCAAGTCAAAGTGTGGTCAACTTGTGCATATCCCTTAGCCTTTCATTAGGTTTAAGATCATAACAAGTGTCTAGAGATCTGGCGCATTCATATGTCAATTAGAATGACATATCTCACTATTATCCCATTAATACATAAAGATGTACCGACATATCAAGTAGCTAGGATAAGCTCACTTATGAACTGATGTGTCGTAGCCTAAACCGACAACCTATCTATGGACTGTCTCAGCTGTGATACTATTTATACCTCGTTAGGTCAAACGATTCATATGTTTTTGTTGATCTTCTGCACACCATATGATCATCCCTGTAGGCGAGATAATAGGATGTTATAGTTTGTATCGTATATTTGTTATATCAGATAGAGACTATCTTGATGTAACACATTTATGAAGACCAGTGTATCAAACAAACACACTTAATAATAAATGCTTTTAATATACAATCCCAACAATCTCCCACTTATGATCAAAGCATAATACCATTGCTTTATCAGAGTATTAAGTGTCTCTATATAAGATCTAACAAATTTACATGTTCATCATCTTGTGATTGATATTACCTACAGATCCAGACTATGAGCATGATCCACATAAATCTTCTAAGATAAGCACTGTGTAAATATATTTGCTCAACCTTTCATGTCAATCGCACCCACTTTATATATATCACCTCTTATCACGATTTCTCGTATGATGTGATACTACATATTCTATGTGTTTCACCACCTTGTGAGTCTTGGGTTCCCTTGAGTTTGTCATTACACCAGCATGATCACAGTACCTTGTGATTTTATTAGACAAACTCGGAACACACACCTCTAGATGACAACACCAGAGTTATACTACTTCATATGAATCTAATGAAGCTGTTACACACTCAACCTTTGTCCTGGAATTTGCAACATACATCTGTGTTAGATTTCTATAACTCCTCCTCCAAGGCCAACACATAGTTATAGGTCGATTTCCTTCCTTATGATCATCTTGGATATCCGATACCATTAAACTTATAGGGTAAATTTATAAACCAATGTGTCTATCCAGGGTTGAATTGATATCTGTTCATCATATCTATAATATTACAGATATTTGACTTCGTTCATTGTCATATTGAAAGACAATAATCATTTCTTGGCATCAAGCGAGTCACCACATAATCAGTTTAAGTGACTTGAGATACCTGAACATCTTTTTCTTGTCGAAACATAAGACTTCAACCCAAAGAATATTCCAGTTTCTCATATGTCCTACTTCTGAAACTGTTTGGATAACCATCTGTTTATGCCTGACAATATCTCCACATCATTTCCGAATGTGAAAATATCATCTACATAATATGCAAGCAAAACCACGCTTCCGTTTCATTCTCGATAAGCAATATCGAAACATTTGTTTCATGACCTTGAAGCTCCCTTAAGTTAATACTTGAACTTCCGTGGCTTCTAGACAAAATGCTGCTCACCTTACTGCACATAACTTACCTGGTTGTTGCATATAAACATCATCACCTTTTATTAAGGTTCCCGTTTATGAATACACGAATGATGTCGTCTACCTTCCTAATGCTTAGGTTCATATGTGTTGTTATAGACAAAAGAATTCAAATGGATTTAATAGTTGCAACCAATGAGAAGGTCTTGTTATGAAACATACCTTGCTTATAAACCTAGAATTTTGAAGTATACTAGGTTACCATTCGAACATTTCTTTACTTGTATATCAATTAGTCATCTATAGCTAGAAAGCTATTTGATAAAACTGATCTTGACATAAAACCATAACTTTTAGTGATTTATTTCTGAATGCATGACTTGGCGTCATTAAACTGCATTTTTGTCTTAATAGCTTCTTTGTGTATATAGGGAACAGTACAACAGAGTTCGTTAAATTGAAAATAAGTCCAGTGATTGTTTCCCACAAGCCAGTACTGTTAAGCTTGATAAGGCAACCTCCACTACAACGATGCTCCTTTTATTATGTCAGTTATTAGTGTATTAATTTATGGTTTACCCCCTTACACGGGTGACCGTGCAATTGGTACCATACCTACCAAGGTATGCTCAATCTGGCACGGGTATTTCCTGATGGATTTGAATTGTCTTCTCCAAATCAATGAAGAGCAATCTCATATTTGGATTTGTGGTTTCATCCTATATAACTTACTTGTATTTAGGATACACAAAGAAAACACATTTTTCGTTTAGCTAGGATTAGCCCACAAAGCTGTATTAGCTTAAATCTTTCTTCTAATTAATCAGCTTCCTTCATCAACATAAAAGCTGAACTGATGGATTTATATACTGAAAGCATTATGATTGGTATATTATGTACAAGGTCGATTGGTTAATATATACTGGGAATCATAAATGTGGAATGTTCATCTCCTGTCTGAATTAACAAACATGTGTCGCAAACGCAATTATCCACTTATCTCGTTGATAGGGAGATCATACGGTGTGTAGAAGATCACGGAAGATCGTATGGATCATTTGACCTAGCGAGATATAAATAGTTATCACAACTGAGACAGTTCCAGGATAAACTGTCGGTGTAGGCTGCAGCATACGCAGTAATAAGCATCTTATCTTGGATGGCTTGGTATACTGGTGTGGGGCACACATTGATAAGGATCTAAGTCGAGATCGATTCTTTTATCTGACATTAAAAGAATCTAGATCTCTATGGCTTGACGAGATCCTAAGCCTAAATGAAGGTACGTAAGTATACGCAGATTGTGTATTACTTTGAGTTGCAGTGAAAGGCTCTAGTTGAGCTTGTATATCTGTATCTCGGGTAATAGCAGTTTGTGTATGACTGTCTGGTACTTGAACTAGGTAACCACATCCAGTATAGGATGGTGACATTCCCTGAACAGCTCAAAAGATACGTTATGCTAATTCCTGCAGGCTGATTAAGTTCAAGCATAAGTGAAAAGGTTTGAGTGGATTGATTCAGGAATATAAGATGTTAATTAATTATATAGCTTGTCAGAGCTTAAATTAATTAACGAATGTCTGTAACCTTAAATGTGGGGATATACCGAGCCCAAGCAACCCGTATCTCAAAACATGGTAGCAAATAGGTAGGACAATATTGATTCTCAGGTTAAATGAATCAATATTAATTAATTAATTATATTCTGGGTTCAATATGAGAATTAATTAATCAATAGGCCTTATTTGTTATTTGCATTTTGGTCCCTGGTCTGGCCCATGAAACTCAAGCCCAATAGGAGTATAGTAATTTCCTATAAATAGGCCTCAGTTCCTCAGATCTCAACACACCACAAGATCATAAGTTGCACACAGCAAACCAGTTCTGGGAGCTGTAGTGATCGACTAAGTTCTGAGAACGAGGAGGAAATTCTGCTTCTCAACCGGGCAAGGGATCTGATAGAGAATCTTCACCAGATTTTCAGATCGAGTTGGGATACAGATCAGAAGATCAAATCAGGAGGATTTTTCTTCTTCTCTCTCTCCTTATTTTCAAAAATATTATTATTATTTACATAGATTTATTTCTTCAATATGTTAGGAAATTAAATCTTTGTGCGTGGGAAAGATCAAAGGGCATCTCCGCGCACGCGTTCTTCAGAGTTCATCAATCCAGGTATTCCGCATAAACCTTCTCATGCATAACAATATAGGAGCATGCTAGGATTGTTCATAGGCATAGCAATTTATTTTTGATATTCTAATTAACGATCCTTGGCAAACGGACTTCGTGATTCAGTTCACGAATCCTTGAAATTGGCATCAGAGCCAGGTTAATTAATTGGCTCTATCGGAAAAATAATATTGCCTATGATCATGCATGATTATTATTATTGATTGCATGCAATGGATGGTTTTTGGATTGATTATATGTTTTTCGTCCTCGTGGTTCTCGGGTTAATCCGCCCTTTTATATGGATTCATTTTTCACCCACGAGATAAATCCGTGGTTAGATTTAGATTTTTTAGATTGTCATTAGGATTATTCAATGTAATCTTTTATTTAAAAATTAAATCTGTAAAACGGAAAATGAAGAATGCGAAGAACACGAAGAACGAAGAACACGAAGAACGAAGGGCCGCATGATGCGTGACAGCGCCGGCACGGCGGGAAGGCCATGCACGGCGGTCAGACGCGGCGGGGCACGGCGGCAGGGCACACGACCAGGTGCAGCGGCGGCGCAGCCGCGCGCGCACGCACACAAGCGACGGCTGCGTGGCCCAGGCCGGCGAGGCGGCTCCAGGCCGGGACCAGCGACGCGAGAGGAGGCAGGTGAGGCGGCGTGCGGCCAGGGGCACGGGCGCACGCGCGACGCGGCGGAACCCTAAGGTTCGCGCGCCCGTGCCGCAGGCCTGCGTGACCCTGCGCGTGCCGGCGGCCGTCCTCCCTCCCTCGGTCGACATCGGCTGGCGGAGCAAGGTGGTGCGGCGGTGGCTCCGAGGCTGAGCGACGCGGGCTGGACGGCGACAGGGGCTGGGCTTGCGGCCCGGACACTTGAAAACCATAGGTTTTCGTGTGGTTCGTGCGAGCTTCTGATTCCATCCTTGCGCAATTCCGGTGAGTCACGGAGGCCGACGGTGGAGAAGAAGATTGAACGACGGTTCGGGCAACGGTCGGGGCAAGCCGGGGCGACGGCATGCGAAACGGGCAACGGCCGGAGGAGGTGGATCGTGGGCTACAACCGTGCACGTATGTGCATGGTTGTTGCGCGATTCTGAGAGCCCTCATGGCGGCGGCGAGTCGCCGGCGGCGGCAGTTCGCCTGTGGTGGCTGGTCGGGCCAAGTTCTTGCGGGCTATTGGGCTTGCAATGTGTGCCTAGGTCCGCGATTTGGTTAACTGGCCCAGTTGTCCAATTTTTCCGATAAATCAAATCTTGGAGGCCCAAATTCAGAAAATGAATTCAGATCTCAGTCCAAGTAGTGGGAGCCCAGTCGAAGATCTGTATTATTAATTCCAACTTGTAATAGTTAGAATTAATTTATTTTGTATCATGGGGCCACGAGGACATTTTTTATTTGCTTTATTATCTGTCTTCACATGATATACGTGTTTAATTTAATTGCGCAGCATACAAGCATGTTGTAGATAATAAGAGCACGTTTACTGCTTTTATTTACAGCTTTAAAGCATGCTATGTGATTTATTTTGTGTAATTAATTATAACTATAAATTCGGAGTTCATGCTATGCATGATAGAATTTTAGCAATGTTATAATTATGGCTACATAAAATAATCTGAGCAATTGAACCTTATGAACCAAAAATTACTAAGCTCATAATTTAGTAAACCCTCCACAAAGCGATCCTTTATTGGAAGTGGATAATTTATTAGGTAAACGTCTACATGTGTAGCTTACTTAATTTATTATTCATATGTTCTAATAGATAGGATTTCTTAAAACAAACATTTATTTCATGTGAGAAGTGGGAGTTCATGCGTAAACGTCTACATGTGTAGCTTGCGTATTAAATTTTCATAAGTTCTCTAGGGATTGAATTAAATGAGACAACCTTATTATAGGGATCAGGTTTGTTCTAATTGATCCTTATATGGGAGGGTTGGCTTTGGTGGTAAGCTAGCTTAGATGTTATCCAGAGTATAACTCATTTGTGATGTCCCTGCTCAGTAGGATAATATGGTCTTAAGTTAGTCTCCAATTATTAATTTCATTTGTCTAAGGAACCCGGGCATGGATTGGAATTAAAGGACTGGAATTGAAAGATGCAGTCTGGTTAAGTGTTTTGTTGTAAACGTCCACATGTGTGGCTTGCAATAGTAATACTTAGGCAAATTGGAGGAAACATTAATATTGCTTTATCATATGGTTTCAATATTTAATTGTTTCAATAGTTTGCGACTATGTTTTAATTTCAGTTTTTTAATTTATTATTTTCAGACATGTCTATTGCTCACTTTGTCAACCTCTTAATAACAAACCCTTTAACTGGTCCAAATTTTCCTGAGTGGAAGTTATGCTTCATGGAAATACTCTGTACTGCAAAACATGCCCATATACTTTACATGGACCCTCTAACTCCCAAGTATTGGAACTGTACTGGTTATGAGCGAGCGTTCTATGACAGATGGGTAGCTTCTGATGAGTTTTCCCGCAAACTCATCATGAAGAGTCTGTCTAGAGAATTAAAGCTCAAGTACAAGAAGTTCGGATCTGCTGTTGAGATATGGAGGGATCTTGTGAAGGTTTATGGGAAGGTGAGACGAACTGTCAGTTATAATCTTGTGGAAGACCTGGTCTGCAAGAGGATGATTGATGGGAGTTCGTTGCTTCTGCACATTGTCAGTATGATGAGAATTATGAGAAAGAACAGAAAGAGAGGTGGACGAGTCAGTAAGCGGGCAGAAATAAACATTGTCATGCACTCTCTCTGTGATTCTTATGATGATTTCATCAAGTCCCTCGGTACCAGGCGCGAGTTTACTCTTCCTGAGTTACTCTCAGCCCTGATGCGAGAGGAGTCTGATCTTAGAGCATTGGAATTTGCTCCAACTTTGTCAGCTTTTGACAAGACAGTTGCTGAAGCAAAGGAAATGCTTAAAAGGTTAGATAAAGCTGATCTAGCAGAAGATGTCATCAGGCCATGCAAACGCAAGTGAAGTGAAGTAGATTGTCTAGTGCCTAGCACGGGTAGACAAGGTACGTCATGTGCATTTATAACGGAAACATGTTCAGCATCAGTTTCTACCCATTCTTGGGTAGTGGATACTGGAGCTACTGATCATGTTTGTTATACTTTGCAGGGATTCAGGCCGACAAGGCAGCTGAAGCATGACGAGATTACCATCTCAATGGGCAGCGGAGAGCGAGTCTCAGCAGTAGCCATTGGAGATTTTACTTTATGCTTTGAAAACAATGTTTTGATTTTGAGAGATGTTTTATATGTGCCGGTTTTTCGGCAGAACTTAATTTCAGTTTCCAAGTTATTTGTGATGGATATTCAGTTATTTTTGATAGTGGAGTTTCTATCATTGGTAATAACGGTGTTATCTGTCATGGCAAACTGATTGACTCTCTCTATATCATTGATTGTATGCATAAATCTTCCGTGAATGTTGCAAACTCATCCAATAATAATAATCATTTAAAGAGAAAGTTTTCTTCCGATGAGGATCAAACATATCTTTGGCTCTTGAGACTAGGTCACATCAATCTAAAGAGGATTAAAAGATTAGCATGTGATGGGCTCTTGGATTCTTTCCAAGTGGTACCGCATCAAATCTGTGAGTCCTGTATAGAAGGAAAGATGACGATCAGGCCTTTTAAGGCAAGTCAGTCTCGAGCAGAGAATGTGTTGGAATTGATCCACTCTGACTTATGTGGATAAATGTCCACGCAAGCTCGTGGAGGTTATGAGTATTTCGCCACATTCATTGACGATTACTCAAGATTTGGATGTCTATTTGCTTCGCCATAAGTCTAAATGCTTTGAGAAATTCAAAGAGTTTACGACTGAGGTAGAAAAGAATCTTGGTAAGACTATCAAGACACTACGATCAGATCGTGGTGGAGAATACCTCAGTAACAAGTTCTTGCAGTACTTGTCAGATAACGGGATTACATCCCAGTGGACTGCACCAGGAACCCCTCAGCAAAATGGTGTAACGGAAAGAAGAAATAGAACTTTCTTGGAAATGGTCAGGTCCATGATGAGATAAGCAAGCTTGCCGATTTCATTTTGGGGATATGCCTTGGAGATAGCGGCCTATTTGCTTAACCTGGTACCTGCTAAATCAGTTCCTAAAACACCTCTGGAACTCTGGTATGGGCGAAAGCCAAGTTTGAACAGAGTGAGGGTTTGGGGTTGTCCAGCATATGTGCTGACAAAGGAACTTGATAAGTTAGAAAGTAGGTGTAAGCTGATGCTGTTTGTAGGATATCCCAGGCAAACGAAAGGTGGTTACTTCTATTGTCCTGAGAATCAGAAAGTCGTTGTCAGTACCAACGCAAGATTCTTGGAGGACAAATATGTAAGAAACCACAGATCCAAGAGTGAAATTGTCCTCCACGAGCTTGAGGACAAAGAAGCAATTCCATCAGGATAGCCCAGTGTAATGGTAAATCCACCTACAACAGGTGAGGCTATACCAACACTGCCACTAATGCAAGGTATGGGACCAACGCGTACTGTGCCAACTGATGGGTTTTGTATACTGAAAGCATTTATTATAATGAGTATAAAACGGTTTATTTCTCCTATCTGTTAACAATCGTACATGTATGAACAATGGTATCCTCTTGTCTCACCGATAGGGACGATCATACGGTGTGTTGTAGATCGCAGAAGAAAGTATTATCACTTGACCTAGTGAGACATAAACCTAATCACAGCCGAGACAGCGTATGAGGATACGTCTGTCTGGATGGCTGCGGCATTGTCGGAATAAGTAGTCTGTCTTGGTTACTTGACATGTTGGTACGCAGAGGTGGCGTATTGATGGACCGCAGTGAGATATATTCGTATGTCTGACATCAGCGAATAAAAGATCTCGTTATATTGATTGAGTCCAAACCCTAACGAAGGTTCAGGGGTTTGAACGGGTTGACTGTTGCTTTGACTTGCCATGGTGGAGAGCCTGAGTAACGTGCTCGTATATCCGCATCTTGGGTAACATCAGCTCGTGTAGTACCGCCTGAGACTGAACTTAGGTAACCATATCCGAGTAATAGGATGGGGACATTCCCTGAGGAGCTCAATAACATTCATCGTGCCAAAGTCCTGCAGGCTGATTAAGTTCAGGCACGAGTGATAAGGTTTGAGTGGTACTACTCAGGAATTATAAGATATTAATTAATTGTAGTTAGAGCTTGTCAGAGGCTCCGATTAATTAATGGATGTCCGGTAACCTTAAATATAGGGATTCTCAATTAATGCAACCCGTTCTCATAACGTGGTAATAAAGGGGTAGGTTAGTATTAATTCTGTGGTGAAAAAGAATTAATATTAATTAATTAATTGTGTCCTGGGTTGTGGACATGGGAATTAATTAATTTATAGGCTCACTTTATTATTTGCATTAGGTCCCAGGTCTGGCCCAACAAGTGTGCTGAATTGAGCCCAGGAGCCCATTAGGGTTTTATAACCCTAGGTCTATAAATAGACCTCTCACTCTCTGAAACCCAAAAAAGCCACTTCATAACACAATTTGAAAAACCCTAGATCTAGAGAGTGAGAGAGGGGGCGCCGTTTTCAAGGAAGAAGGAGGAGAATTTTCGAATTCTGGTCCTGCTCAAGCCACAGATCTACGGAGTCCTCACCAGTAGTAGATCTGACCAGCACCGGGATACAGATCTGAAGATCTAATCTAGAGAACAGATTTCTTCTTCCCTTTTCTTTATTTTTGATTTTCTCTAGAAATTAGTTTTCTAATTTCTGTTTCCGCAGATAAATCGGATTGCGTGGTTGAATTAAATTTTTGAGTTCAAACGCAAAAGATCGGTACAGACACTACGGAATTACGGTAATCTCTCAATCCAAAATTATGTATTAAATTCATAGGAGCATGCTAGGGTTTTGAGAATTTGAATTGTGGGCAATATCCATAGATCGATCCGGTTCAGTTTGGTTTTGGTGATTCGGTTCACGTAAAAACCCTACAATTGGTATCAGAGCCAGGTTTTCGATTTATGGCGCTGTTGCTCATAATTAAATTCGATATTATGCATGTATGAATTTATTATTGTGGATGTTTGGTTTTTGTTCCTCGTGGCAACCCGTTAATTCAGCCCGCGTTGGTTTATCCGTGTAGGGCTGAATTATTTTGTAAAATCATGAGAAAATCCATGATTAGCATAGATTTGAAAATTGTAATAGAATAGTTTCTGTAATTTTATTTTTCAAATTATGTAATTGGACAGGTCGAGGACGAAGAACGAAGACGGAGCCGACGCAGGGCCGACGGAGACGACGGCGGCGCGGCACGCAGGCGCGCGCGAGCAGTGGCAGGCGCGCGCGGCCTGTGCGTGCGAGGCAGCACGGGGGTGCGCACGCGGGCGTACGCGGCACGGCAGCCAGCGCGGGGCGCACGCGCGCGAGCGCCTGGCTTGCTGGGCGCGGCGGCGGCTGTCGGCGGCGGCTCCGGTCATCGTTGGCTGCTGCTGTCCCGTCGCGGTGGCTTGTGTTTTTGGTGGTTTGTGCAATCCTGTGTAAACCTTAGGTTTGCATTAGGGTTAGGGCAAATCATCAGATTACAAACCTGTGTATCAAGATTTGGAGGCCCTTGAAGATTTGAATTTATCCATTAAATTCAAAAATTCAAATTGTAATAGATAGATTTTATTTTCTATTTATTTTTGGGGCCACGAGGAGTTTTTGTTTACCTTAATTATCCTCGTATGATATGTGATTTATTTATGTGCGCAATTTAAGCATGTGTAGATAATATGAAAAGCATGTTTTACTGCTTTTATTATTTACAGTCTTTCCAAGCATGCTTATGTGATTAATTTCTTTTGTTGGATTATATTTTGGGAATTTTTGGGCTTGTATTGTTACATGCAAAAATTTGGAAAATATAATGACAAAAGGAAATTATGTGTGCGCATAAAGAAACCTTTTAAAAGAAAAATATTAAGCAGATTTTTTAATTAAAATCAATAGACCTCCACAAAGCGGTCCTAGGCTATAAGTGTATCTCTCGTTCTAGTAAACGTCTACGAGTGTAGCTTGCTAGTTCCCGGAGGTGCATGGGTACGGTTGTTGGGATTTCTAGACAAACAATTTAAATCATGTGAATAGTGGGAGGGCTTTGCGTAAACGTCTACGAGTGTAGCTTGCGTAGACCTCTTTCACAAGTATTCTAGGATTGATTTAAATTATAGATAACAAAAGCTTTAAGGGCTGTGCGGTATGGTTACATGCCATGCTAAACTGTCTCTTTTGGCCGGAGTTAAATTTGTGGTTAATTGCTTAGAAGCATCTTAGAATATAATGCAAGAATTGCATCCCTGTTCTTGAGAGATGGCTTGGTCTAAGTTTTTCACTAATTATTAATTTCTAGTGTCAAAAGCATCCTGACATGGTAGTGAAATTAAATGGATTGGGGCTTAAAACCCGCAGTTCTGGTTGAGGGTGACATCGTAAACGTCTACGAGTGTAGCTTGCGGTGGGAACTCTTGGGAAATTAGTGGAAAACATTTGTATTTGATTTATTAAAAGGTTTTCAATGCATTTGTTTTCGAAGTTCAACATGTATGTTCTTATTTAAGATTCTTTATTATTTCAGATATGTCTATGTCTACTGTCGATAATATACTTGCTCACAATCCTCTAACTGGTCCGAACTTCCATGAGTGGAGATATTACATTGAGTATATTCTTCTGACTAAACAACACATGTTTGTTCTTACTATGATGCCACTTGCCCCACGTTACCATAAAGTATCTAGACGTGAAAAGGAGTTCTATGACAGTTGGGTGGCATCTGAGGATTTTACTTACAAGTTAATCTCAGATAACCTTTCTAGAGAACTTTAGCTCAAGTACATGGGCTATTGTAGCTATGTTACTATCTGGATGGACTTATTACGTACGTATGGTGAAGTGGAACGAACTGTCAACTGTGATCTCGTTAGAGACCTTGTCTGTAAGAGAATGGTTGATGGCAGTTCAGTGACACTGCATGTGATGATCATGGATAACACCATGAAACGATTCACACGAGGAGGTGGATGTATCAGTGATCGGGCTAAGATCGATATAATCCTGAACTCCTTACCAATTTCATTCTATGACTTTAAGAAGGATGTAGCTAAGAGAAGTCAGTACTCTTTCAAGGAGTTGCTTACTGATCTCATAGCAGAACAGTCCTTCGTACCTTCATGGGAGTCTGAGTTATCAGATCTTGAGCACAGCTTGGGTACATTGAAAGATGTGGTTCATACTGTGTGCAAGAACATGATTGATCGCAGATCACGTGAGAGGAGGTCAAATGAAATGAAGAGGGTTGGTGTCACTTCAAGTGAGAAGGCATGCGGAAGCAAGGGACAAGGTACGTCATTTGCATTTGTAACGGAAACATGTTTAGCATCAGTTTCTACTCATTCGTGGGTAGTGGATACTGGAGCTACTGATCATGTTTGTTACATTTTGCAGGGGTTCACACCGAGGAAGGTGCTGAAGAATGACGAGGTTACCATCTCGATGGGGAACGCAACACAAGTGAGTGCAGCTGCCATTTGGAGATTTCACCTTGTACTTTGATGATTTCGTTTTAACATTGAGAGATGTTTTGTATGTGCCGGATTTTCGGTGGAACCTTATTTCAGTTTCCAAACTTTATATTGATGGATATTCAGTTAATTTTGATAGTGGTGTTTCTATCATTGGTAATAACGGTGTTATCTGTCGTGGAATGCTGAATAATTCTCTCTATGTTGTTAACTGTAATCATAAGTCTTCCGCAAGTATTGCATGTAATTCATCCGTAATTGATAATCCTAGGAAGAGAAAACTTACTTCTTCTGATGAGGATCTTACATATCTCTGGCACTTGAGACTGGGTCACATCAGCTTGAAGCGGATTCAGAGACTTGCAGATGACGGTACATTGGACTTGGTCCTAGCTGTAACTTATCAAGTCTGCGAATCCTGCATCGAGGGCAAGATGTCAACTAGGCCTTTCAAGGCTAGTCAGTCTCGAGCAGAGGAAGTGTTGGAATTGATCCATTCTGACTTATGTGGACCGATATCCACGCAGGCTCGTGGAGGGTACGAGTACTTCGTCACTTTCATTGACGATTACTCAAGGTACGGATATGTTTACCTGCTTCGCTACAAGTCTGAATGCTTTGAGAAATTCAAAGAGTTCAAGGCTGAAGTAGAAAAGAAGGTCGGGAAAACTATCATGTCGCTGCGATCTGACCGCGGTGGCAAATACCTAGGTAACAAGTTCCTGCAGTATTTGTCAGAAAATGGGATTACATCCCAATGGACTGCACCGGGTACTCCCCAGCAAAACGGTGTAGCTGAAAGAAGAAATAGGACTCTTCTAGAGACGGTAAGATCAATGATGAGTTATGCAAACTTACCAATTTCGTTTTGGGGCTACGCATTGGAGACAGCAGCTTACGTACTTAATGTGGTGCCATCTAAATCAGTTCCTAAGACACCTTCTGAGCTCTTCCTTGGTCGCAAACCTAGTTTGTGCAAGTTTATAGTATGGGGCTATCCGGCACACGTACTGTCGAAGGAACCTGATAAGTTAGAAAGCAGGTCAAAAGTAATGTTGTTCATAGGGTATCCCAGGCAAACGAAAGGTGGTTACTTTTACTGTCCTGAGAGTCAAAGGGTCGTTGATAGCACCAACGCTAGATTCTTGGAGGACGAGTATGTGAGTAATCATAGGTCAAGGAGTGATATCGTTCTTCAAGAAATTGAGAATGAGAATGCAATTCCAAGGGAAGGGGAACGTGTAGATGTGGGTGCACCTGTGAGAGGTACAACACCACAGACACGTTTTTAAGTACAAGGTGCAGGACCACAAGTCACTGCACCTACTACTGACACGGCACCGATGCCTCGTCGTAGTGGGAGAGTTATTTTCCAACCGGAAAGGTACATGTTCGTGGGTGAGTCTTCGGACTTGAGCCCGGAAGACGGACATGAGGACTCTGACCCACTGACTTACGAAGAGGCAGTGCAGGACAAGGATGTTGCCAAATGGCGTGTCGCCATGAATTCTGAAATAGAATCCATAACTGCTATGGATGTATACCAGAAAACTGATTTGCCGGATGGCTTTAGGGCCATAGGGTGCAAATGGGTATACAAAAGAAAGAAAGGGGCGGATGGAATGATCACGGTTTTCAAGGCCAGGCTGGTGGCAAAGGCTTATAGTCAGAAAGAGGGCATTGAATATGACGAAACCTTTTCACCCGTAGCCATGCTCAAATCCATCCCAATACTCCTTGCCATAACTGCGCATATGGACCTCGAGATCTGGCAGATGGATGTCAAAACCGCTTTTCTAAACGGTTACCTTGATGAAGGTAGAGACATCTATATGGAGCAACCCGAGGGTTACATAAGCAAGGGCGAAGAACATCTTGTCTGGAAGCTTAAGAAGTCCTTGTATGGACTTAAGCAAGCTTCAAGGTCGTGGAACTTACGTTTCAACGATGTGATTAAATCCTATGGATTTGCACAGTTGGAAAACAAAAGTTGTATTTACCGACTTTGTGTCAGTGGGAGCGTGGTCTTCCTTGCACTATACGTTGATGACATACTCCTATTTGGGAACAACGAGGGAGTGATGTCCGAAATCAAGGTTTGGTTATCCGAACAGTTCCAAATAAAGGATCTGGGTGAAGCTGGCTAAATTCTTGGGATTAAGGTCTTACGAGATCGTAAAAGAAGAATGTTGAGCTTATCCCTGGCATCCTATGTGGATACTGTGATAGCCTGGTTCAGCATGCAACTCGCCAAGAAAGGCTTGCTAGCTTTCAGACATGGCGTTCGTCTTTCTAGTGGGCAGTGTCCTCAGACACAGCGGCAGAAAGACGAAATGAGTCTTGTACCATATGCTTCGGCTGTGGGTAGTCTCATGTATGCAATGCTGTGTACCAGGCCAGATATCTGTTATGGCGTTGGCATGGTAGCAAGATATCAGTCTAACCCTGGACAGGCGCACTGGACTGCTGTAAAGCATATCCTCAAGTATTTGAAAAGAAGTAGGAATTTCTGCCTAGTTTATCAAAGTGAGGATTTGTGCCCTGTGGGTTATACAGACTCGGATTTCCAAGGGGACCAGGATGAGAAGAAATCGACCTCAGGTTATGTGTTTACCCTGGGAGGTGGAGCTGTATCTTGGAGGAGCTCAAAGCAGAAATGCATTGCTGACTCCACCATGGAGGCGGAATATGTCGCCGCCTCCGACGCCTCGAAAGAGGGGGTGTGGCTCCGGAACTACCTTTTAGAGTTGGGCGTGATTCCGAGTTTTCCGATGAGCATCACAATTTATTGTGATAACTCTGGTGCGGTGGCAAACTCGAAGGAACCGCGGTCTCACAGGGCAAGCAAACTCATAGAGAGAAAGTACCATATCATACGAGAAATCGTATCGAGGGGCGATGTGCTGATTAAGAAGATTGACACTTCTGACAATCTTGCTGATCCGTTTACAAAGATCTTGCCGTAGAAAGTTTACTAAAGACATATTCGTGAGCTGGGTCTGAGGTGGATGCCGACCATTGATAGTGGTTAAAGAGACAGCAGACTAGATAGACAGACTGTATACTCTGTAATAGCTTAGTTATGCTTTGAGTATAAGTGGGAGATTGATGGGTTTTGTATACTGAAAGCATTTATTATAATGAGTATACAACAGTTTATTTCTCCTATCTGTTAACAATCGTACATGTATGAACAATGGTATCCTCTTGTCTCACCGATAGGGACGATCATACGGCGTGTTGTAGATCGAAGAAGATAGTATGATCACTTGACCTAGTGAGACATAAACCTAATCACAGCCGAGACAGCGTATGAGGATACGTCTGTCCGGATGGCTGCGGCATTGTCGGAATAAGTAGTCTGTCTTGGTTACTTGACATGCTGGTACGCAGAGGTGGCGTATTGATGGACCGCAATGAGATATATTCGTCTGTCTGACATCAGCGAATAAAATATCTCGTTATATTGATTGAGTCCAAACCCTAACGATGGTTCAGGGGTTTGCACGGGTTGACTGTTGCTTTGACTTGCCTGAGTAACGTGCTCCTATATCCGCATCTTGGGTAACAACAGCTCGTGTAGTACCGCCTGAAACTGAACTTAGGTAACCATATCCGAGTAATAGGATGGGGACATTCCCTGAGGAGCTCAATAACATTCATCGTGCCAAAGTCCTGCAGGCTGATTAAGTTCAGGCACGAGTGATAAGGTTTGAGTGGTACTACTCAGGAATTATAAGATATTAATTAATTGTAGTTAGAGCTTGTCAGAGACTCCAATTAATTAATGGATGTCCGGTAACCTTAAATATGGGGATTCTCAATTAATGCAGCCCGTTCTCATAACGTGGTAATAAAGGGGTAGGTCAGTATTAATTCTGTGGTGAAAAAGAATTAATATTAATTAATTAATTGTGTCCTGGATTGTGGACATGGGAATTAATTAATTTATAGGCCCAATTTATTATTTGCATTAGGTCCCAGGTCTGGCCCAACAAGTGTGCTGAATTGAGCCCAGGAGCCCATTAGGGTTATATAACCCTAGGTCTATAAATAGACCTCTCACTCTCTGAAACCCAAAGAAGCCACTTCATAACACAATTTGAAAAATCCTAGATCTAGAGAGTGAGAGAGGGGGCGCCGTTTTCAAGGGAGAAGGAGGAGAATTTTTGAATTCTGGTCCTGCTCAAGCCACAGATCTACGGAGTCCTCACCAGTAGTAAATCTGACCAGCACCGGGATACAGATCTGAAGATCTAATCTGAAGAACATATTTCTTCTTCCCTTTTCTTTATTTTCGATTTTCTCTAGAAATTATTTTTCTAATTTCTGTTTTCGCAGAGAAATCGGATTGCGTGGTTGAATTAAATTTTGTAATTCAAACGCAAAAGATCGGTACAGACACTACGGAATTACGGTAATCTCTCAATCCACAATTCTGTATTAAATTCATAGGTGCATGCTAGGGTTTTGAGAATTTGAATTGTGGGCAATATCCATAGATCGATCCGGTTCAGTTTGGTTTTGGTGATTCGTTTCATGTAAAAACCCTACACCAACTACTGACATGGTTTAGATGCCTCGTCGCAGTGGGAGGGTTGTCCACCAACCCGAAAGGTACATGTTCGTGGGAGAGTCTTCTGACTTGATCCCGAAAAACGAACTTGATGATACTCATCCCTGGACATATGACGAGGCGGTATCTGATAAGGATGCAGACAAATGGCTAATCGCCATGGATTCTGAAATAGAATCCATTACGACTATGGATGTATACCAGAAAACTGATTTGCCAGATGGCTGTCGAGCCATAGGGTGCAAATGGGTATACAAAAGAAAGAAAGGAGCAAATGGTGAAATTACAGCTTTCAAAGCAAGGCTGGTGGCGAAGGGTTATAGTCAGAAAGAAGGTGTAGACCATGACGAGACCTTCTCACCGGTAGCCATGTTTAAGTCCATTCGTATACTCCTAGCCATAGCAGCACATAAGGACCTAGAAATCTGGCAGATGGATGTTAAAACTGCATTTCTAAATGGGTACCTTGAAGAAGGTAGAGACATCTATATGCAACAACCAGAAGGTTAAGTGCAGAAGGGCGAAGAACATTTGGTCTGGAAGCTAAAGAAGTCGCTGTATGGACTTAAACAAGCTTCACGTTCGTGGAATCTGCGTTTTGATGAAGTGATTAAATCCTATAGATTTTCACAATGCTCAATCAAGAGTTGCGTGTACCGACTATGTGTCAGCGGGAGCGTGGTGTTCCTTGATCTTTATGTAGATGATATTCTCCTATTTGGCGACAATGTGGAAGTATTGTCGGGCATAAAAGGGTGGTTATCCGAGCAGTTTCATATGAAGGACCTTGGGGAGGCAGGATACATCCTAGGGGTAAAAGTATTGCGGGAGCTCAATAAGAGGATGCTGACCTTGTCTCAAGGATCATATGTGGAAACTGTAATTGCCCGTTTCAGCATGCAAACTGCCAAGAAAGGTCTGTTACACTTCAGACATGGCATATATCTTTCCAAGGATCAGTGTCCGGTGACACAAAGGGAGAAAGATGAAATGAGGAACGTGTCGTATGCATCGGCCGTGGGGAGCCTCGTGTATGCAATGCTATGTACGAGGCCAGATATCTGCTTTGCTGTAGGCATGGTAGCGAGATACCAGTCTAACCCAGGACAGGCGCATTGGACCGCGGTAAAGCACATACTCAAATACCTGAAAAGGACTAGAGACTATTGTCTCGTCTATCAGTGTGAGGAGTTGTGCCCTGTGGGTTATACTGATTCGGATTTCCAGGCAGACCGAGACGAAAAGAAGTCTACCTCTGGCTATGTGTTTACATTGGGAGGTGGGGCCATATCACAGAGGAGTGAAAAGCAGAAGTGCATTGCGGACTCCACCATGGAAGCAGAATATGTGGCAGCTTCTGAAGCTTCGAAAGAAGCAGTATGGTTTCGAAACTTCCTTCTGGAGTTGGACGTGATTCCTAAGCTGCCCAAGACAATCACGATATACTGTGATAACTCGGGAGCTGTGGCTAATTCAAAGGAACCACGAACTCACAGAGCAACAAAACACATTGAAAGGAAGTACCATATTATACGAGAAATCATAGCAATGGGTGATGCTAGTAGAGAAGATTGATACAAGAAATAATCTAGCGGATCCATTCACAAAGGTTCTGCCTCAGAAGGTCTACGAGATGCATGTACGTAACCTTGGGCTGAGGGCAAAGCTATCCACGTAGAATGTTTGATGTAATAGCTAGATTAGTTTAGACGGGTTATACTCTGGAAAGCACCTGTAAAATGCTTTGAGTATAAGTGGGAGATTGATGGATTTATATACTGAAAGCATTATGATTGGTATATTATGTACAAGGTCGATTGGTTAATATACTGGGAATCTTAAATGTTGTATGTTTATCTCCTGTCTGAATTAACAAACATGTGTCGCAAATGCAATTATCCTCTTATCTCATCGATAGGGAGATCATACGGTTTGTAGAAGATCACGGAAGATCGTATGGATCATTTGACCTAGTGAGATATAAATAGTTATCACAGCTGAGACAGTTCCAGGATAAACTGTCGGTGTAGGCTGCAGCATACACAGTAATAAGCATCTTATCTTGGATGGCTTGGTATGCTGGTGTGGGGAACACATTGATAAGGACCAAAGTCAAGATCGATTCTTTTATCTGACATTAAAAGAATCTAGATCTCTATGGCTTGACAAGATCCTAAGCCTAAATGAAGGTACATAAGTATACGCAGATTGTGTATTACTTTGAGTTGCAGTGAAAGACTCTAGTTGAGCTTGTATATCTGTATCTTGGGTTATAGCAGTTTGTGTATGACTGTCTGGTACTGGAACTAGGTAACCACATCCAGTATAGGATGGTGACATTCCCTGAACAGCTCAAAAGGTTCGTTATGCTAAGTCCTGCAGGCTGATTAAGTTCAAGCATAAGTGAAAAGGTTTAAGTGGATTGATTCAGGAATATAAGATGTTAATTAATTATATAGCTTGTCAGAGCTTAAATTAATTAACGAATGTCTGTAACCTTAAATGTGGGGATATACCGAGCCCATGCAACCCGTACCTTAAAACGTGGTAGCAAATAGGTAGGACAATATTGATTCTCTGGTGGAATGAATCAATATTAATTAATGAATTATATTCTGGGTTGAATATGGAAATTAATTAATTGATAGGCCTTATTTGCTATTTGCATTTTGGTCCCTGGTCTGGCCCATGAAACTCAAGCCCAATAGGAGTCCAGTAATTTCCTATATATAGGCCTCAGTTCCTCAGATCTCAACACACCACAAGATCATAAGTTGCACACAGCAAACCAGTTCTGGGAGCTGTGGTGATCGACTAAGATCTGAGAACGAGGAGGAAATTCTGCTTCTCAACCGGGCAAGGGATCTGATAGAGAATCTTCACCAGATTTTCAGATCGAGATGGGATACAGATCAGAAGATCAAATCAGGAGGATTTTTCTTCTTCTCTCTCTCCTTATTTTCGAAAATATTATTATTATTTTCATAGATTTATTTCCTCAATCTGTTAGGAAATTAAATCTTTGTGCGTAGGAAAGATCAAAGGGCATCTCCGCGCACGCGTTCTTCAGTGTTCATCAATCCAGGTATTCCGCATAAACCTTCTCATGCATAATAATATAGGAGCATGCTAGGATTGTTCATAGGCATAGCAATTTATTTTTGATATTCCAATTTACGATCCTTGGCAAACGAACTTCGTGATTCAGTTCACGAATCCCTACATGAACAACCCATCATTGCTTTTGACAAAGTCAAGATCCACTAGGGTATTTGGAATAGATTTAGAACACACGGGATTAAGCATATACACTACTGGAAGTCGTTACTTCGACTTTACGACACATCACTTGAGATGCAAACCATTATGAATGAACCATAATGTTTTTACTGGCTTGTTGAAGTTCTTCTCTACCTTAGTCTTAAATGCTCTTGATTAAAGCAAGAGACTAGGACTTGTATTGAATTAGATAAACATATCCATATCTTAAGTGATCACAATATCAACGCCTATTTAAGGAAACTGCAGAAGTAGACTAAACACAGTGCAAACACAAAATAACTACTAGAGATTCCTAATGAAAAGCTTGGTTATCATTCTAGAAATACCTAGATTAAATACATAATCCCATGAATTACTTAAAACTACTCAGATTAATGTGACCCATATCTAGTAAGATTCAATAAAATGCCATAGATCAGTGTCGGTTTATATAAACAAGTACTGAAGAGAAACATCCATTTAATCATAATGGAAAACACTATTATTTTGGTATGATAGAATAATTCTATAAAAAATAACTAATAATTCATAGTAATATAAATGAAAATGAGTTTTATACAAAAACATCTCTTCAAAAACTCAAACATTGTTTAATATAAACATAAAGTAAAATCTCTGTCACCAGATGTAGTGACTTCCAGCATCAATCTTGGAGATGGTAATTCCGGTGTCTTCAAGCATTAAGCTCGATCCCTTGCAAAGTGTAGCAATCATGGTTAGTAAGCTCAGTAACCACTACCCACTAAGAAGTAGAAAACTGATACTAAAGATGTTTCAACAACCAATGCAAAAAATGATGTACCTTGTCCCTTAGTTACCAAACATAGACAATTTACTTTCCAGTGACCCTTCTTGCCATACTTGAAACATTTGTCTTTCTTGCTATCTTTATTTCCTTTGTTCCTCTCTCCTATCATTCTTCTTGATCATGTCATTACGACGTGACTTAGAAGAACTTGTAGCAAAAGATCTTGAAAGACTTGATAATGCAAGATTCCTCCCACTTCTTCGTTCATTCCTCTTTTCATTCACATCACTCTTTTGACTCCGAAGCGAATCAGAGCGACTCACAAAAACGATTGAAGAAGCTTCTGTTGACACAAGATCGTTGAGTAGATCGTGAACAATATACTCACACTTGTTTTTCTCAACAAAAATTATGAAGTCATCAAATTCCTTCATTAACGAGTTGAGTATCAAGTCGATTTTGAAATCATTGTCAATTTGATCACCCATTAATGTGTACTCATCGATGAATTGAATGAGTACTTCCACATGTTCACGCACTGAACAACCCTGACCCATTTTCGATCTTACAATGCACATGATAAGAATGGATCTATCATGTCTATCGAGTCCACCTTATGCTACGTCAAGACGTTGCTTAATATCATGCTCATACAATACATAACTATAACAAGGACGTAGTGCA
This sequence comes from Plectranthus barbatus, assembly GCA_026898455.1. Lineage (NCBI taxonomy): Eukaryota > Viridiplantae > Streptophyta > Magnoliopsida > Lamiales > Lamiaceae > Plectranthus > Plectranthus barbatus. The sequence continues at coordinate 188,022 of JAPKLW010001023.1, read as the reverse complement.
TCTGACATACCACTCAGGATGTATTGTCTGGCCATGCCATTCGACCACATCACATGTGATAGTGTGCATGCTCCTTGTCGGAAGATGAATCAGTAGGCTCGGACAGGGAGTTTGCAGAACAAATAATTGTCCAAATGAATCCAAAAGTTTGACAATATCACTTTTCCATCCTGGAAAATTCGGACCAGTCAAGGAACTGTGTAGAATTGAATTAACGAGCGATGCAATAATAGACATATTTGAAAAACAAATAAGCAAATTAAAGTTTGCACATACTACGAACATTGAAATAAATATGCATAGAACCTTTAGATAAAATGATGCAATTTGCTTCCTTCAATTGCCCAAGGTAATTTACCGCAAGCTACTGAAGTAGACGAATATGACAAACGCTCGACTAGGCTAAAATAGGCACTTTATTTTCTCTCCATGCCAAGTATCCGCTGGCAAACGAAATTAATATTTGAGATATAAAGACCATGTTCACCTATCTTGAGTAGGGATCTCATGCATGAGTTCAGCTCAGGCTACTTCTAAGCCAAAATAACCACAATCCTAACTTTGGAAGTTAAAAGATGATTTAGCATACGTACTCGACCGATACCGCATGCTCTTTACATCCTTCGTTATCTCATTTAGATAATCTTAGAGACAAGTGAAAGTTGTCTCAATGCAAGCTACAGAAGTAGACGTTAACTTAGAGGCTCCCACTTCTCTTCTTAAACTAAATGTTTTATTTAGAAACCTCATCGCATTAGAATAGGTATGTTATTTCTAATACAAGCTACTGAAGTAGACGTTTATGCTTCGAAATGCATTACATCTAATGAGAGGCCGTATTTTTGGAGGTCTAATGATTTTATTTTGAAAATAACCAAAATCCAAATTAGTATTTTAATTCCTAAAGGTTTTAAGCGCACACATTATTTTATGTCTCATAAATTATGTCACATCTAAAATTGTATTGAATAATACAAACAATATCTGATCTGAAGAGAGAAAGGCTTATATAGTGTTAGGGTTTGCAAACCAAGGATCAAATGCAAATAATAAAATGGGCCCTCCTTATTAATTAATTCCATGTCCAACCCAGAACATAATTAATTAATCAAACATTAATTTATTTTCACCATAGAAATCAATGCTGACTCACTCCCTTATTACCACGTTATTTCGAACGGGTTGCATTAAACTTAAATGATCCACATATTTAAGGTTCGCAACAATCATTAATTAATTTGGCTTATGACAATCAACCACAATAAATTAATCTCTTATTTCTTGAGTAGTACCACTCACGCTTTTTCACAATCAACCTGCAGGGTTTAGCATAATAAACCTTGTGAGCTCCTCAGGGAATGTCCCCATCCTAAAATGGATATGATTACCTACATGTCCAGCCTAAGCAAGCTACACACAAACCACCACACTCAAGATAAATGAATAAGAGTACATGTAAGACTTACCACCATAACAAGTAAAAGTGTGGTCAACTTGTGCATGCCCCTTAGCCTTCCATTAGGTTTAAGATCGTAACAAGTATCTAGAGATCTGGCTCATGTATAAGTCTATTAGAATGACACATCTTACTATTGATACCATCAATACATAAAGATGTACAAACACATCAAGTAGCTGGGATAAGTTAACTTATGAAGTGATGTGTCGCAACCTAAACTGACAGCCTATCCAGGGACTGTCTCAGTCCTGATACTGGTTATACCTTGCAAGGTCAAACGATTCATATGATCCTCTGTGATCTCCTACACATCATATGATCATCCCTATAGGCGAGATAATAGGATATTATAGTTCGTATACTATGTTTGTTATATCAGATCGCAACTATGTTGATGTAACACATTTATGAAGACCAATGTATTAAACGAAAACATTTAATCGTAAAAGCTTTTAGTATACAATCCCTGCAAAGGAACCTTCGATCCAGGTCATGTACTCGATGCGCAAGGCTATTCTTCCCCTCCTCAAGAGGTGTAAACTCAAGAAGCAACCATCACATCTTAGCATAAAATTCCTCCACCCGAGCCTCTAAAGTAGAAGTAAGACCCAGTGGAGGGAGTGTAATTATGGCCCTTCCCTGTGACTTAGGGGTCCCAGCCACCTTGCTAATCCCTGAGTCGGACCTCTCATTTGCGTGCAGTTCCTGCGACAGCCGACAACCTCCTGAGAGTTCCTCCACAGACTCGTGGCCCATGGAACCATCCTGCCAGAGGAACATGTCCTCTAAGAGGAGGGGTCATCCCTACTTCTGGAAGAGTGGTGAGAGAAAGGATGCCTCCCTGACCCGGGGTGGTCGTGCACCTCTTATCGGATGGAGTAGAGGAAGTACAAGTAACCTTCTTGTTGGAGGGTTTATCCTACCGCTCCTTCGAGGACTACTCCCTCACCCTATTCTTCGTGGCCAACATCTCAAAAATAGCAGCGAGATCCATCAACTTGCATTTGTAATAACTTGGGGAGCTCGACTGCCCTTCTGCTCGAAGAAGTAGTTACGTGTATCATAAGCAGGTACGTCTTGATACAACCTTAAGAGTAATACACCGCAGCTAGAGGAAGCAGGGCACAATAAGAATCTCGCCTCATCAGATCTCTTTAAGGAGGTCGTCGAGTGTACCTCCTCAAAAGAAAGGAGATCATTTAAAGGTGGTCTTCCGATGAGGTCGTCAAGGTCATAAACAACAGATAAGGCTTAGCAGTTGCGAAAAAGGTGCCAGCAGTAGCAACAACCCATATATTCGCGGAAGCAGCTCCAACTACCCCTAATATGAAGGGGAATGTGGCGGCTAGGGTCTAGAATGTTATGGGACTTGTATTTGACCCCCTATGGCCTATAAATAGGGGGAATCTATATCATTTTACTATATATTGAGTCTTGTTCTCATAACGCTCATTTTAGTTTAGCTGAAACTCTGTTGCAGCAGGTGCTCGACCTGCAGTAGTTCACTAGAAGACACACTAAAAACACCCATAGAGGTAAAGCTCAACCCCCGGAACTTGGGAAGGAGGCTCATGACGAACGCGGATCCACATGGGTCAGGAAAAGAGATGATCTGATGATCTTTTCGAGCCATAGAGACCAAAATCAAATAGAAGATGGAGCAGTACGATTCATTACTAGCCCAAGTCCCTAAAATGCCCGCTCTGGGAAAGGTCATTCCATGAGATAGCTTTTCCGAGTCTCTTTTCTCTTCCGATATTGCAGAAGCTGATATACCAATGTGGTTCATGCAACCAGTATTTGTTTTAAATGATGGGACAATCAATCGAGAGATCCATTCAAAACACTTGGATCATTTTTGTTCAATTCATCAATTCAATAATTAAGCACTAGATTCCAATCCTAATCCCACACAAATTTAGCCTCTCATACCTGTCTCTGGATCAAATACAATAACAAAATAAAAGTAATCCATTTCATGGCTGAGAAAGATAGAATCGATTCCCCATATTGTATTTTGATCTTCAATCTTATTGTTGGAGAATTATTCCTAAATCTCCCTTAGGATCGTATTGTAAAAGGTTTTGTTGGATCAAACCTTAGTAGATTGGTCGATCAATTGTTGAATTCTAGTATAAGTCTAGCAACTCTTGTAAAGTCCTGTATAGGCTAAAGTATCGAGTTGTAATAGATCAGACTGCTAGAATCACTCCGAGCTGTTGTAGATGCTAGAGATATTAGCAGACGAAGAAGATTGCTAGAGATAATAGCTATCAAGTGCTAAGGAGGAGATTGCTGAAGGCATTAGCAATCCTATGTCAAAGAAGAGACAACTAGAATGAAATGCTTAACAGTCAGAAGAATAGTAGCAGAATGCTAAAAGAAGATAGCATTTGCTAAAAGCAAGGTATAGCGGAATGCTGAAGGAGTCAGCATTCGCTTGCAGGTAGCAGATTGCTAAAGGCGTTAACAATCCAGAGTCAAAGGAATCAAATGCTAAAACAGGAGCAACTGCTGAGCAGTCAACAGTCCGATATTTGTCTAGCAGGTTGCTAGAAAGGCTTAGCAGATCGTTCCGAGAAGGCTTAGCAAGGCGAGATAGCAAACAACAATTGCTACACTACCGTTCTGACAGACGTACACACAAAGGAAAAAACTTTCCCGAAGTAGGTCAGAAAGTACTGTACGATGCCGAAAAGGAAGGATAAAGTCGAACCACTCTTGGACGAAGGAGCCGTTGTGTCTAACGGGTATAGAGATTCAAAGTTTGAATCTCTAAATATAAAAGACAAGTCTAGAAGTGAGAGACGACTACTGCTTCCATTACTCATGAGCTAAGGAACCTTAACCATATCTGAAAAAGCATTAACAACGAGATTCATTTGACAAACAAAGGAGTGATAAAGTAGTCAGTTGAGAGCACGAGATAAAAGTGTATTCAAAGCTCTCAACAACCAGAAGTGTCTCCATTGAATATCTGACACTTCATTGAAGAGATTCCTTGACTTTGTTCAAGAATCTTCAATCATTGGGATACCTTCCATCCTAGGAAGCATCCAGCAGTCACATATCTGAAAAGAGATTGACTCCGACGGGCATTTTTCCAAAACCAGACAAGTTCAGGAGAGAACATTAAAAGCTCCCCCTAGCAGCGAAGGACAAGTTTTACGAAGGTGCCGCCCTTGACTTGGCTGTAGCTGTGGACTGAGGAGAACGAAGTAACGGAGAATAGCTTTGCTGTGGCCGGCTCGAAAGCTCACCGCCTACAGCAAGTATTCGGCAAATCCTTGTATTTTGTATACTTTCTTAGTGAAATTCTTAGCGTTTCGGCTAAGGAGTGGATGTAGATTGATTTGATCGAACCACTATAAAATACTGTGTCTGTTTACTGTTTTATTGCTTACTGTTTCTTATGTTTCATTTGAAACCTAGCAACCAAGTTGCTAGTGTATATCTATAAGAAACCCTAAGTGAAAGCTGAGCTAAACAATCTTGTTTAAGAACCAAAGTGTGCAAGTGATCGTTATTATTTTGCTGCATTTCGTGTATGCTTGTTGTATTCACCACGACAACTCTGATCTCGGGACCAACACTTGTTTTCATTTACCTCGAAGTAAGTAGATATATATATTTGAATCTCGTCCAAAATGTGTAGAAGTGAGTTGTGGATGTTGGTTGTGAAAAGTAACCGCCTAAAATCTAGAAAATACCATTTTTCTCCCTTTTATAATTAGTTCCCGAGCCCGTATTTCGCCTTTATTGGTTGTTTACCCTTCATGGATTTCATCCAAAATGAGCCTCTGTTCCAATTCTGCATGCTAGATTGGTTTCAACCGAATTCAAGCTGATTTGGGTCGAAATCTAGCTATGTCCCAAGTTTTGAATTTCTTCTAAGTGCCCATTTAAGTCGAAACAAGAATGATTTCAGTTGGTTTCGGTTGAAATAAGGCTCTGTCCTAGATTTTGATCTCAGGCATCAAGATTTTGGCCGAAACCAAGATGATTTTAGTAGAATTTAGGCTTTGTCTCTCTTCGAGCCTTCAACACTTCCTTTAGATCAAAATTGAACACTCTCAAGCCTCCATTTCGGTAAAAATGCCTCCAAACATGGCTCAAACTTGTAATTTTGTGCTTATTTCCATCCCTACACAACTCAAACACTAATATACCAAAAGTAACATTAAATCTACCTAAAACATATAATATGCGGGTGAAATGCATGTGAAATGACCTAAAAATGTAACATTCAAGCATACAAAATGTATACATGTTGGGAAAATATTCCTAGATTTATATTGTAATCTCCCCGTAGATCAAAATTGTAAAGGTTTTGTTGAATCAAAGGCTTAGTTAGTTTGGTCGATCATTGCTGAAATCTAGATAGTCTAGCAACTCTCTTGTAATGTCTTGTTTAGGAAATATTTCGAGTAGTAATAGATTAGAAATACTTGCAGAAGGTTGTTGAAGGATTCAACAATTGAAACGAAGGCTTTAGAAATTATGGATGCTAGGAACGTTCTTAGCAGTCAAGCCGATTGCTAGAGAAGTCAGTAGACAGAAATGACTGCTAAGGAGATAGCAGACAAGTGCTGAGAAGAAATAACTGCTAGGAGTACTTACTCAGCAGTCGGAAGAAAAGAAATAGCAGTATGCTGAAGGAGTCAGCATTCACTATTCACTCAGAAGATTGCTAGAAATAATAGCAATAAGGAATTAAGACCCAAGTGCTGAATACGCAATTGCTGAGGAGTCAACAATTGTACACAAAGCAGACTGCTAGAAGAGTTCAGCACTCAAACGGTCGAAATACCTAGCAGAGTGCTCTGAGCATTCTCCGATAGAATGCTAAGCAAGGAGATACTCAGCAAACACTTGCTAATACTACCGTTCTGACAAAAGGTACAACCAAGGACAAATAGCCTTCCCGAAGTAGGTAAAAAGGCACTGTACTACGCCGAAAAGGACGAAAAAGCAAGTAGCTCTTTTGGACAAAGGAGACGTTGTGTCTAACGGGTCTGAAGATTCAAACTTTGAATCTCCATATATAAAAGAGAAGTCCAAACAAGAGAGAGCACCCCTAACGACTACTCTGAGATTGTACTACGAAAACAAACACTTCAACCATATTCGCAAAGGCAATTATTGAGAGATACCTTTGACGAGCAAAGTAAAGTAGTCGGTTAAGAGCACATTAAAGGCAAGGAGAATCTTAAGCTCTCAACAGAAAGTGTCAACCATTGAATATCTGAAACTGCGTTCAAGTGGAAATTCCTTGACTTTATTCAAGGAACAATCAATGGGATAACTTCCATCCTAGGAAACATCCAGCAGTCACATCTCTGAAAAGAGATTGACTACGACGGGCTATTGCCAAAACCCCCAGGAGAGTTCGGAAGGAACTATAAAGCTTCCATTGTAGTAAGGTTATGTTTTACGAAGGTGCACCCTTGGCTTAGCCGCAATTGCCGACCAAAAGATCCAAGTAACGGAGGATAGCTTTGTAGTGGCTGGCTCGAAAGCTCACCACCTCCTATAAGAGACAGGCGATTCCTTGTACTTGAACATATCTTTTTAGTGAATTCTCAATGTTCGACTGAGGAGTGGATATAGATCTTTGAGGATCGAACCACTATAAACCTTGTGTTCTTTATTACTGTTTTATTGTTTCTGCTTGTTGATTTAAAACCTAGAAACCTCAAGTTTCTAGAGTATATCTGAAACAAACGTAACACCTACCTTGAGCTAAATATTTGAGATGAAACTAAGTGCAAGATACTTAAAAGTTCTGCTGCATTTGTTAAGTTAGTCTTCCACTGCTTTAACAATGACTCTGATCAGGGACCAACAATACATTTGACGCACATATCATAATCCTCTAGACTTGAACATTTGATTGTCCTCAATCAAAATACAACATAGTAATCAAAATACAACATAGTCGTCGCTCTACTTAGTGCAATGCTTCATAGCTCATCAAATCAATCTCGGCATGTCTCAATCGAACGAGATTATCACCTTTATTTGTGCTTCAGTTAATACAAGAGACTCCAACCTCTCATAAGTGGTTTAAGCAAGAAAGCACACTCCGTTACATGTTAAGGGACAAGCCACACAATCACAAGATATGAAGTTCAACTTTTATAAGCTTGCATCATATCTCTCCACTATTTACAACGAACTTCATCTTAGAACAAAAAAGTCTTTATATGTTGATAACGTGGTTAACTAAACGGTAGATTGTTTTGGGATAAAGTGGCTAACCTCCTTCAAAAACTTATAACACCCAACATGTGATCCTCATTTAACAATTACCAAGGCATTCACTTTCATTTTCTTTCTTTCCTTTTCTTTTCTCACAAACTTCTTGCATGTTTTCTTTCTTTCAATCACACAAAATTTTTAAAGGTGCTTAATTTTCTTAATTAGTGCCATTTTCACTTTTTTTTTTTGTTTTCTTTTCAACACAAGATTTTTCTCACTTTTCTTTTTCTTTCATTCCTTTCACTTGGGATACTTATTCGAGCACATTCCCAAAACTAAACTTCACAACATCTGTGTTCACCCTCCTTTCTCTCATCCCACCAAGCTTACTCCTAACCATATCAAATGAATCTCCAACATAGGCTCTATCACGGGGAACAATGGACCAAAAGGAAAATAATGATCATAGTAACACTTTATACTCCAATGTGCAAGGTAGGAACTAGGAGTCGATGGTGTACTATCATTTTCAAGTCAAAATCTCGTCCTAAAATATATAGAGAAGGGATACAAATTGTAGTTATCTCACTTTCTATCTTGCCACTCACAATGAAATATATGGCAACATCAAGACTCAATTCTCATGACTTTTTGTCTAGTATCAAGTATTAACATACACAAACTAGAGCAACTCAAAAAGGTCAATATAAACATGCCTCAATCTCAATGATTCCACCCTGATGCACTTAAGTAAAATTCAAACTTGTCATATGTTCATCATGATTAAATCTCAAGTCTAAATTGGGCAAACACACACAAACAAGCATGCAAACATACAACTAAAACTAGCATAATGTAACACGACTAACTAATGCATCTAAATGGTGTGGAATAAGCATTAGAAAGTGTTACCCATCGGCATCCACTTGAATAGATTGTTGCTCCCAACCTTATTTGTACTTGTTAACAATATTACACAACCTCATTAAGTACAAAACCTTATCAACATAATCCACCAATTCATTCATTCACCACACTTTACCAACATTACACTCAACTAACATCCACATAAAATGGAACAACAATTTAAGATCACCAACATCAGTACCTCAAACATCAATCATCACAAGATAAAATTATGAATAACAATTCATCACACAATTCCACAATCCACTTCATCGAACACCAAATTCCAATAGAATATAACAATGAAACCCAAAGCTTCAAACAAGATTCAATACACACTCACCAAGCACATCACGAATATCTCCCTCCATACACACTCACCAAGCACATCAAATACATCCCCCAAACTAGTCAAAATCTCCACACACTCAATTCAAACACATGAATTCAACTTATTCTATCTAAACAAATAGAGATACATAAACAAAAATTAAAGATGCACTAACATTCTAGAAAATAATAAATAGGGTTGCCTCCCAATAAGTGCTTCGGTTTACACTTGTAGCTCGATAACTCACCATTTACACATCATCCATTCTAAAAAACCTTGTGGACTTTGTATATACATTTTTCTATTAATCGGATCTTACTCGGAAGCAATTTGTTGATCGACATACTTCCAAAGAGTCATCAACCAAACATGGCCTCTTCACTTCTTATTGCACTCATCTCAACATATTTGAGCTATCCAGCACACCATCTATTTGAGTCCCAATCACTAATGACTCTTCAAGTACCTCATCGAGATTAATCCAACTCCTTTCTCAAACAACTCACAACCCTCATTCACCTTCTCTTTTGACACCAATTTTTCCTCAACCTTGCCTCTTTCCCAAGGAAGAACTCCCTCCTTCCCAGCACACCATCTATTTGAGTCCCAATCACTAATGACTCTTCAAGTACCTCATCAAGTTTAATCCAACTCCTTTCTCAAACAACTCACAACCCTTATTCACCTTCTCTTTTGACACCAATTTTTCCTTAACCTTGCCTCTTTCCCAAGATAGAACTCCCTGTTCAAACCATTCATCTTACTATTTGTTTGTCGCCGCCATTTCCTTTTCCATAAGATGTGCCAATGTAGGAACTTTTTGAATTTTTTTCCGATACAGGCATCTCAATATCTCCTTTCTTCACATATTCAAAGAACTTCACTGACTCGTTGGTGCTTCCATTCTCCTCATCTCTATGAAATTCCACTTCACTTTCCTTCATTGTTTCTTCATCTCCTGATTTTACTATCTCTTCTTCCTTTATTCTTCGTTTACCTTCTTAGGTTTCATCACCAACTTCTCAAGTGGGGCACCCTTAAGACTATTCACAACATTTCAACTTCTCTTTTGGGTTTATCTCCATTTCACTTGGAAATTCCCCAACTTTGTGCTTTCCATTCACTTGGGTGGAAATCAAAGAGATATGCACTTGACATCCTGCAAACATACCATTATAGTTTTCAAAACATATCCCCAGTTTATCACTTGGACTCCACCTATGTTCACTACTCCCTTGGTTACTACTACTAAATCTCATTTTGGAATATCCACCATGAGTGCCATCCCCAACATTCTCAAACCCCGACGACGAATTCAAAGAATTATGAGGATTTGCATAGGAGAAATTTGGGTGATAGAGATTGTTAGAGTGGTAGTGCTTGTTAACTTGAGGATTGTGGGGCCCCAATTGTTCCCAAATCATTGATTAAGAAAGTGAAGGGGTTCGTGAACTGAATCACGAAGTCCGTTTGCCAAGGATCGTTAATTGGAATATCAAAATAAATTGCTATGCCTATGAACAATCCTAGCATGCTCCTATATTATTATGCATGAGAATGTTATGCGGAATACCTGGATTGATGAACGATGAAGAACGCGTGCGCGAAGATGCCCTTTGATCTTTCCCACGCACCAAGATTTAATTTCCTAACAGATTGAGGAAATTATTCTATGAAAATAAATAAGATATTTTCGAAAATAAGAGGAGAGAGAAGAAGAAGAATCCTCCTGATTTGATATTTTGATCTGTATCCCAACTCGATCTGAAAATCTGGTGAAGATTATCTATCAGATCCTTTGCCCGGTTGAGAAGCAGAATTTCCTCCTCGTATCTCAAACTCAATCGATCACCACAGCTCCCAATGCTCTGGTTTGCTGTGTGCAACTTGTGATCTTATGAGTTGTAGGTGTATTGAGGTCTGAGATACTGAGGCCTATTTATAGGAAATTCTTGGCTTCTATTGGGCTTGAGTTATCATGGGCCAGACCAGGGACCAGAATGCAAATAGCAAATAAGGCCTATCAATTAATTAATTCCCATATTCAACCCAGAATATAATTAATTATTTAATATTGATTCATGCCACCAGAGAATCAATACTGTCCTACCTATTTGCTACCAC
>JAPKLW010001023.1:158588-176991 GCA_026898455.1 Plectranthus barbatus | reverse complement strand
TACCAAGACATCCAAGATAAGATGCTTATCCGCATATGCTGCAGCCTATACCGACAGTTTATCCTGGAACTATCTCAGCTGTGATGACTATTTATATCTCGCTAGGTCAAACGATCTATACGATCTTCCGTGATCTTCTACACACCGTATGATCTCCCTATCGACGAGATAAGAGGATAATTATGTTTGCGACACATGTTTGTTAATTCAGACAGGAGATGAACATACAACAATTATGATTCCCAGTATATTATCCAATAAACCTTGTACTTAATATACCAATCATAATGCTTTCAGTATATAAATCCATCAGAAAGCTCACCTCATCGGGAAATCCTTCCTCTTTTCTCACAATCTTCAGTTCTTCACTTTTTTCACTTGATGTTGTCAACAAACAAGTTGCTTTTGCATCAAGGCCATTTGTCCTCTCAATGAATCATTCTCACTTGTATCCCCCACCATCTTCACATTTCGATACTCAATTTTCTCCTTCGGCCATTGGTAAGTATTCTCTGCCATCTTGTCGATGATTCTCAATGATTCCTCCTTTTCTTGGTCTGGGAAGGAACCCCTGGGCGATTCATCCATGATAATCTTGGTCTTGTAGTTAAGACCCCCATAAAATTAGCATATTCGTTGAGCTTTTGATAGCCATGCCATTGACACCTCCTTAATAAGTCATAGAATCTATCCCACACTTCATACAATGGTTCTACATACCATATGCCAAAATATGCGACATTGTGTTGGGAATATGGTACCCCTGGGCCTTAATTGTATTTGTTATAGTTTTGGTGCATCAAAGCTAGTGTATCCAATCTATAACAACTTATAAATGTGTCAAAAAAGTTAAAAGTTTTGTATAGGATAACAATAATTGAGTTGTAATAGAGTTATATGCATATCGCCGAAGATTGTTGAAGGATTCAGCAATACGAGAAGAGTTTGCTGAAGGAGTCAGCAAATATAAAGATTGCTAAGGATGCTAGCAAACAATGGAGTATCAGAAGGCTAGCAAACCAACGAAGATTGCTGGAGGCACTCAGCGAACCTTTCAAGATTGATGAAGAAATGTAGCAGAACAGATTGCTGAATCTCATCAAATTTATTGAGATCTCAACAAATGAATATCGACTCAGCAATACATCCGATAGCAATCAATAATCAAGATAAAGCCGCAAAAACAAAGGATCTTTATTTTCAGAGTTTGAGGAATCTCCTAGAATCGAGAAGCAGATTCATCAAAAGACAAAAGGAAAATTTACAAACTCAACTAAAAGTTCCGTTCTGACAAGTTGACTAATTAAAGAGAGAACCAATCAGACGAGGAATAGATCTGAAGAGTCTATGCTCCTTTCAGAAAAAGAAGAACAAAGACTGGAAAATAGACAACTAGTGTCTAACATTAAAAAAGATTCAAAAAAGATGTTTGAATCTTCGCCTTTAAATAGAAGAATTCGCAACGAGACAAAAAGTTCGGCCAATTCAGAAATCCCCAAGTTTAAGCGCAAACATTTTCATATTCACTGCTCAATTCAAAATCCAATCATACATCGATCGAGGCTTTGTAAATGCTTCCGTGTTCAACACGAGATAAAATAAGCTCTCTTCTAAGGTTACTCTTGGGATTCTTTCCGTCCTAGAAAGAATCTAGAACTATAAAACTCCTATTTCGACATCCAAAGGTCAAGCGAGGTGTGTCCTTACTCTAAGTGGTGTCGAGAAGATTGACAACTAAGGTGCTTGAAGGTGCACGGTGTTCATTCAGAGGAGCTGTTCACAGCTAGAGATCGAGCTTGACCTTTTGTAATCAATCTTAGTAAATTTCCAGTCAACAGACTGAAGGGTGGACATAGAACATTTGTTCGAACTACTATAACCTAGGTGTTATTTACTGCTTTTTAATTTATTACTTATTGCTTATTCTAAAATACAACACACAAAGTGTTGGCGTATAATTTGAAGTGAATCTAAGTAATATTCGAGCTTAAACACATTTTATAAACACTTGTTGAGTCGTTACCTCAGCTAGTTAAATGCAAAAACTATTAAACATTCCGCTGCAAATATAGATTCTCTAATCGGGGATCAACATATCGGCTTTCACCTTAATATCAAGCTAGGTGGAAAGAACTTAAGCATGAATTTCTCTTGGAGTTGATCCCAAGATGTGATGATTTCTTTGTCCAACCCATAAAACCAATTCCTTGCTCCATCCCGTAGTGAAAAAGAGAATAATATTATCTGAATACGATCTTGAGGGACTTAATTTATCTTGATGTTGTTCGTGATCTCTAAAAACTGAGATATATGTGTAGGATTTGAGTCTACAATAGACAACGTGAGTTGTCATTTATTTATTTAGCCGTTTGGATCGTTCTTAGGGTATCATAACAAATCAGATTGAATAAATCAGGTGAACCCTATGCATGCTCCTAATATTAATTGCAAAGGATGGATCTACAAAATACCTAAACTCCAGAGTCTCATCTACAAATCTAAATAGGAGATAATGACGAAGAAGTAGATCTGTATGTGGGATCGATCAAAGCTATCGTGTTCCAATAGATTTGATCCTCTGATTTGTTTCCTTGCTCCTCGAAAATCTGGTGAGGATACGCTACCGAGTTGATTTATAGATCGAGAGGAATCAATCACGTCCTCCCATTGATAGCCGTCACCCCTCTCTCTCTTTTCTCTCAATATGCTGTGTTAAATATTAAATTACATAATGATCTGATAAAGAGAAGGGCTTATATAGTGCTAGGGATTGAAAATCCTAACCCTAATGGGCTCTGAGCATTTTATGGGCCAAACTAGGGACCAAATGCAAATATTAAAGTGGGCCCTCTTTATTAATTAATTCCATGTCCAATCTAGAATATAATTAATTAATAAAACATTGTTTTATCCACAACACGAAAACAATGCTGACTCACCCCTTTATTACCATGTAATTTGGTACGGGTCGCTTTAAACTTGAATGATCCAAATATTTATGGTTCCGGAAATTAATTAATTAATTTGGCTTATGAAAATCAACCATAATTAATTAATCTCTTATTTCCTGAGTAGTACCACTCACTCCTTTTCACTTATGCCTTCAACCTACAGGGTTTAGCATAATGAACCCTGTCAGCTCCTCTGGGATTGTCCCCATCCTAAAACGGATATGATTACCTACATGTACGGCCTAAGCAGGCTACACACAAAACGCCACACTCAAGATGCATGTATAAGAGTACATGAAAGACTTGCCACCCAAGAAAGTCAAAGTTTGGTCAATTTATGTATGCCCCTTAGCCTTCCATTAGGTTTAAGATCATAACAAGTAACTAGAGATCTGGCTCATTCATATGTTAATTAGAATGGCACATCTCACTGTTGATCCCGTCAATACATAAAGATGTACCGACACATCATTTAGCTAAGATAAGCTCACTTGGGAACTGATGTGCCGCAATCTAAACCGATAGCCAATCTTGGGACTGTCTCAGCCGTGATACAGTTTATATCTCGTTCGGTCAAACGACTTATATGATCCTTTGTGATCTCCTACACACCATATAATCATCCATATAGGCGAGATAATAGGATATTATAGTTCGTATCGTATGTTTGTTATATCAGATAGCAACTTTGTTGATGTAACACATTTATGAAGACTAGTGTATCAATCAAACACACTTAATCATAAATGCTTTTAGTATACAATCCCAACAATCTCCCACTTACACTTAAAGCATAATATCATTGCTTTATCATATTATTAAGTGTGTCTATATCAGACCTAGCTTATTTACACGATTATTGTTCTACCTTCAGATCCAGACTATGAGCGAGACCCTCATAAGTCTTCTGAAGTAGACACCATGTAAATAAATCTGCTACACCTTCATATCAATCGCTACCACTTTATACACGTCGCCTCTCATCACGATTTCTCGTATGATGTAGTCCTACATATTCTATGTGTTTCACCACCTTATGAGTCTTGGGTTCCCTTTGAGTTTGTTATTGCACCAACATGATTACAGTACCTTGTGATTAATTTAGGCAAACTCGGAACACACACCTCTAGTGGACAGCACCGAAGTTATACTGCTTCTTGCAAAGCTAATGAAGATGTTACACAATCAACCTTCATACCGAAATTTAAAACACACTTATGTGTTATATTCTTATAACTCCTCCTCCAAGGCCAACACATAGTTAGAGGTCGACTTCCTTCCTTATGATCCTCCTGGATATCCGATACCATTCAACCCACAGGGCACACTTATTAACCAATGTACCTGTGCAGGGTTGAATTGATATCTGTTTACCATGCTTACATCATTAAAGATATCTGATTTCGTTCATCATCATATAAAAAGACAACAATCCATTCTTTGCATGAAACGAGTCACCACAATATCAATTTAAGCGCCTTGAGATACCTAAACATCCCTTTCTTGTGGTAACACAAGACTTTAATCCAAAGGATATTCCAGTATCTCATATGTCCTACTTCTGAAGCTATTTGGATAACCATCTCTTTAAGCCTGACAATATCTCCACACCGTTTCTGAATGTGAAAATATTATCTACATAATGTGCAAGGAAAACCACGCTTCCGCTGACACATAACTGGTATATGAAACTCTCGTTTTCGATTTACAATATCGAAACGTCTGTTTCATGACCTTGAACCTCCCTTAAGTTCATACTTAAACTTCCTCGACTTCTAGACAAGATGTTGCTCACCTCAATGCACATAACTTATTTGGTTGTTGTATATAGATGTCATCACCCTTAGATAAGGTACCCGTTTGTGAAAACCAAGGATGATGACATCTTTCTTCCAGATGCTTTGGTTCATATGTGCTATTATGGACAAAAGAATTCGAATGGATTTAATAGTTGCAACCAGTGAGAAGGCCTTGTTTTGAAATATACCTTGCTCACAAACCTAGACTTTTGAAATATATTAGGTTACCATTTGAACATTTCTTTACTTGTATATCAATGAGTCGTCTATAGCTAGAAAGCTATTTGAGAACACTGATCCTAACATACAGCCATAAATTTTATTGATTCATTTATGAATCTATGATTTGATGTCATTAAATTGCATCTTTTTTCTTAACGGCTTTGTTGTGCATTAAGGGATTAGTACAACATTGTTCGTCAACTTAGAATAAGTTCGAAAACTATTTCCCAGGAACCAGCATTTTTAAGCCTGTTAAGGCAACCTCCCTTTGCAACGATAATCCTTTTATGTTGTCAGTTATTGGTGAATTAATTTTTGGTTTACCACCTTGTACGGGCGACCTACCAATTGGTACCATACCTACCAAGGTATGCTTAATATGCCACGGGGTATTTCCTGATGGATTTGAATTGTCTTCTCCAAATCGTTGGAGAACAATCTCATATTTGGATATGTGGTTTCATCCTATACAACACACTTTTATTGAGGATATATATATAGATTCCACCCTTTTTCGTTTAGTTAGGATAGCCTACAATGTAGCATTGGCTTAAAGCTTTCTTCTAACCAATCAGCTTCCTATTTCATCGGCTTAAAAATTTAACTAACCTTTATTGCTCTTTGACAAAGTCATGATCCACTAGGGTATTTGGAACTAATTTAGAAGATACTGGATTAAGCAGATACACTACTACCTTTTGGCGCTATTCCCTAAAACAAAAAATGGCAAAGCTGGCATAACTTATCAACTTTAAATAATGTTATTTATTTCGTTCTTCCTGCACCATCCTTTTTAAGGGATAACAGGTGTAGTCAACTGGGATAAAATCCCTTTGCTCTGCCAGATACTGTAAAACACATCACTTGAGATACACACCATTATGAAGAAATCATAATGTCTTTACGGTCTTATTTATCTTATTCTCTATCTTAGTCTTAAACACTTTTGATTAAAGCTAGAGACTAAGAGTTGTAATGAATTAAATAAACATATCCATATCTTAAGTGATACAGTATCAATGCTAGGCAACTACGGAAGTAGACTCAACATAAAACAAATACGAAATAACTTCTAGAGATATAATCGCCTATTAAAAGGCCTGGTTATCATCTCATACCTCTGAGTAGTTTTCATAAGTACCATTCTTACGAATACCTAGATTAAATCCATAATTCCAAGAATTATTTAAAACTACTAAGACCGATATAACCTCATCTCTATAAAGATCCTTTAATATGACATAGATCACTGTCGGCTTATGTAAACTAGTACTGAAGAGAAACATTCAATTAATCATAATGGAAAACACTGTTATTTATCATGACATAATAATTATATCATAAATAATTGATAATCCATAATAACATTAATGGAAATGAGTTTTAGACAAAACATCTCTTCAAAACTTAAACATTGTTTAACATAAATACAAAGTAAAAACTCCATCAGCTACTCTAGCATCTTTCTTGGAGTTGGTAATCTTGCCATCTTCAAGCTTTATTATCAGCTTAATCCTCTGCAAAGTATAGCAAAGGTGATTAGTAACCTCAGTAGCCACTACCCACTAAGGAGTAGAAAACTGATACTAAACATGTTTCAACAACCAATGCAAAAGATGACGTACCTTGTCCCTTAGTTACCAAACTTGGAAATTTTACTTTCTAGTGATCTTCTTGCCACACTTGAAACATTTGTCTTTCTTGCTATCTTTCTTTCCTTAGTTCCTCTCTCCTTTACCATTCTTCTGCTTCATGTCATTACGGCGTGACTTATAAGAACTCTTAGCAAGAGATCTAGAAGACTTAATAATGCAAGATTCCTCCCACTGCTTCCTTCATTATTCTATGCTTTGACATCACCCTTCTGACTTGGAAGCAAATTAGAGCGACTCACAGGAAAGACTGAAGAAGCTTCTGCTGACACAGAATCCTTGAGCAGACTGTGAACAGTATACTCACTCTTGTTTTTCTCAACAGAAATTTTGAAGTCATCGAATAACTTCAGTAGCGTGTTGAGTATCAAGTCAATTTTGACATCATTGTCCATTTGACCACTCATTAATGTGTACTCATCGATGAGCTCAATTAGTAATTCTACATGTTTGCGCACTGAACAGTCTTGACCCATTTTCTGTCTTACAATGAGCTTTATAAGACTAGATGTAGCATGTCCATCGAGTCTGCCATATGCTATGTCAAGACGTCGCATAATATCACGCACATACCATACATAACTGTAACGAGGACATAGTGCATCTGACATACCACTCAATATGTATTGTCGGGCCATGCCATTTGACCACATCCGTATGTGATACTGTGCACGCTGCTCGTCGAAAGATGCATCGGTCAACACACTCGGAAAGGGAGTTTGAAGAACAAACAAATGTCCAAATGAATCCAAAAGTTTGACAATGTCACTTTTCCATCAAGGAGAATTCGCACCATTCAAGGAATTGTGTGAAATTGAATTAACGAGCGATGCAATAATAGACATATCTGAAAAACAAATAAGCGGATTAAAGTAAGCACATACAACGAACAATATAAACAAATATGCATAGAACCTTTAGATAAAACAATGCAACTTGCTTCCTCTAATTGCCCAAGCTAATTTACCGCAAGCTACCCGAGTAGATTTTTACGGCAAACACTCAACCAGAAAAAAATAGGACCTTTAATTTCTCTCCATGCCAGGTATCCGCCGGAAAAAGAAATTAATATTAGAGATCCTTAGACAATGTTCACCTATCCGGAGCAGGGACATCACGAAAGAGTTATACTCCAGGAAATATCTAAGCCAAATAAACCACAATCCTAACTCCGGATGATAAAAGTGATTTGGCATACGTACTAGACCCATACCGCATGCCCTTTACATCCTTTGCTATCCAAGACTTGTGAGAATTGTCTCAATGCAAGCTACCCGAGTAGACGTTTTCATAGAGGCTCCCACTTCTCATCTTAAAATAAATGTTTTATTTGGAAACCTCATCGCATTAGAACTAATAAGTTATTTCTAATGCAAGCTACCTGAGTAGACGTTTACGCTTCGAAATGCCATACTTCTAATGAGAAGTCGTATTTGTGGAGGTCTAATGATTTTAGTTTGAAAAATAACCAAAATCCAGCTTAGTATTTTAATTTCTAAAGGTTTCATGCACACAAATCATTTTATGTCATAAATTATGCCACATCTAAAATTCCATCATAACTTAATATGATCCTAGAATTTATCGACACAATTTAAAACATAAAATAAATCACATAAAGCATGCTTGATAATTTAAAATTACAACATGCTTAAACAGTAAATAAATAAAGCAAGTAAGCATGCTTTCCTATTATTTACTAGAGCGCACATAATAAATCATATCATAATGAGAATAAATAAATAAACAAATAAATTCTCGTGGCCCCTCAGATTAAATTACAAGGAAATAAATTAAATCTAACTATTACGCGATTTAATTTTGATACAAATCTTTAAATTGGGCCTCCGTTGTACTTGAAATCTAAATTGGGGTGAAAAAAATAGCAGATTGTCTTCGAATTAGGATTTCGGGCCCAAATAGAGCCCAAAATAGCAAAACCCTAATTTCCCAGCATAGTGGGCTGCCTACGGGTTGACGGGCCATAGCTACGGCCCGGGCAGTGAACCCTAGGGTTTGGAAACACTAGCATCAGCTTTGCAGCCGCCACCCTTGCACCAAGCAACCGTCAATGCCACAAAGCCCACCACGCCAGCCACAGCTCGTGGACCAACCACGTCCGACAGCATCGCAGGCCGCCGGCGAGTCATTGGTGCAGTGGCAAAAATACAGCAGAGCTGCGCTGCTTCACCATCACCGCACGCAGTTGCGTGCGACCTCTACTGCTCCACCTCCCCGGTCACGTGCAAGATGCGCACGGCCTTGCGCATCGCCACCATGACCCACGCATCCCATCGCCACCATCCCCACCGGAGATGGGGTGCCATGAGAAGAAGAAAATGCGGCTACCTATCGCGAGCGATGCAGAAGCGTGTGCAGAGGCTGCGCACGGGCAGCTCTGCGGCGGAACCCTAGCCATCGCCTCCGCATCGTCTGCCTTCCACCACAGACCGCACGCTTTGCCGAACCAAGACCTATTTTCCGTCGACTGCAGCATCACATGGGAGATTGAGCGCGGCTGCCTACCACCGCCACCCAACGCTTCTCGTCGGCACTGCCACTATTGCTGGTTTGAACTGCAGGGACTGCGCTATCTTGACTGAACTTGTGTTCCTCATGTTCATATGGATCTCAGTTTCTCCAATTATACAAATTAGAAAAATAAAAATATACAAAATAGATATAAAATCTATTACATGATTTTTCTATCAAATCTAACCACAGATTTTCTAGTGGTGAAAAACAAATCCTAAAACGAGATAGCCACGAGAAAAACCATCCATGACAATTGAAAACTCATCCATAATAAATATAAACATACATATTTATTCAATCTTAATTTATTTAAGGTAGTGACTAAAAATCAAAACCTGGCTATGATACCAATTGCAGGATTTGAGTATACAATAGACAACGTAAGTTGCCATTTATTTCTTTAGCCATTTGGATTGTTCTTCGGGTTTCAAAATAAATCAGACTGAATAAATAAGGAGAACCCTATGCATGCTCCTAATATTTAATTGCAGAGGTTGGATCTATGAAATACCTGAACTCCAGCGTCTGATCTACAGATCTAGATCAGAGATAACAACGAAGAAGTAGATCTGGATGTGGTATCGATCGAATCTATCGTGTTCCAACAAATCTGAACTTCTAATATGTTCCCTTGCTCCTCGGAAATCTAGTGAGGATGTGCTTCTGAGTTGAATCAGAGATCGGGAGGAATAGATCACTTCCTCCTACTGATAGTCGTCGCCCCTCTCTATCTTTTCTCTCAATATTATGTGTTCAATATTAAATTACATAATGACCAGATAAAGAGAAGAGCTTATATAGTGTTAGGGTTTGAAAACCCTAATCCTGATGGACTCTGAGCATTTTATGGGCCAGACCAGGGACCAACTGCAAATAATCAAGTGGGTCCTCATTATTAATTAATTCCATGTTTAACCGAGAAAATAATTAATTAATAAAACATTGTTTTATCCACACCACGGAAACAATGCTGACTCACCCCTTTATTACCACATAATTTGGAATGAGTTGCATTAAATTTGAATGATCCAAATATTTAAGGTTCCAGACATTCATTAATTAATTTGGCTTATGATAATCAACCATAATTAATTAATCTCTTATTTCCTGAGTAGTACCACTCACTCCTTTTCACTTATGCCTTCAACCTACAGGGTTTAGCATAATGAACCTTGTGAGCTCCTCAGGGAATGTCCCCATCCCAAAACGGATATGATTACCTACATCTCCGGCCTAAGCAGGCCTCACACAAACCGCCACACCCAAGATGCAGGCTTAAGAGTACATGAAAGACTCGCCACCCTAGCAAGTCAATGTGTGGTCAACTTATGTATGGCCCTTAGCCTTCCATTAGGTTTAAGATCTTAACATGTATCTAGAGATCTGGCTCATTCATATATTAATTAGAATGACACATCTTACTGTTATTATCATCAATACATAAAGATGTACCGACACATCAACTAGCTAGGATAAGCTCACTTTTGAACTGATGTGCCTTAGCCAAAACCAACAGCCTATCCAGGGACTGTCTCAGCCGTGATACTTTTATATTTCGCTAGGTCAAACAACTCATATGATCCTCTGTGATCTCCTACAAACACCATATGATCATCCCCATAGGCGAGATAATAGGATATTATAGTTTGTATCGTATGTTTTTTATATCAGATAGTGACTATGTTGATGTAACATATTTATGATGACGTGTATCAAAGGAACACACTTAATCATAAATGCTTTTAGTATACAATCCCAACAATATGTTCATTTGGAACTTCGGTGGGATGTCCTCCATATGGTGAGTTTTGAATCACTTGAATGAATTTAGGCTTGATCTCAAATTGAGTGGCAGTTTCCCTATCCGGAACCTCCAGTGATCTCTTTTTCATTTGATCAGAATAAGTTTCGTAGCATCTTTCACAGTCATTGCCTCTCTTTGATGCTAGCTTGCATCTTTTGCATTTGCCTTTGTAATTTGGCAAACATCTCGGCAGTCACTCTTGGTTGGTTCTCCATCTTCCTTTCATGTCCTTCAAGCTCTCTTATCCTCCTTGGTGCTTCTAATCTCTGAGCTAGCAACCTTGTAATCATACAACATCTACACACAAATTCTACAAAAAACAATCAAACAAAAGCTAATAAACAAGGATTACAAAAATTAAAGTTTCACCAATATTGACTTGCAACCTACTAAAGATTTCTCCGACAACAAAACCAACTTTTTTTTTCCTGGTATTTATTTTAAGCACAAACACCGCACTTAATCGTAAACGAGCAAATGGTCAAGTAAAAATTATCAAACACAAGGAACTCAATTCACCTGTGAGTTCAAATACTAGCTACTACCTAGATTCTAGATATCCAAGTGTAATGTATACTTTGAGAATTGAGTACTTAAACGATAAATCGAAATAAACTCAAAACAAAACAAACAATGACTTCCAACACTACAATATCTCAAATCAAGCCTCACTTGCATTAATAGCAACAACAACACAACAAATTCCACTCCACCAACACAATCAACTCAAGAATGAAGATTGATCAAATGATGAGAACGAGGATAATGATGGATCATGTAAGAGATCTTAGAATTGACTATGAAACTTGTTTGTCCCGAAATCAGAGTGTATAAATGTGCAACAAAAATAAGATCAAACTTTGCACTTGCCACTGAAACTGACTAAGACTCAGTTTCAAGTTACATAAAAATCATGTTTAGCTCAGGGAGATGTTAAGTAAGTCTCAGGTAATATACACTTCAATACTTAGACAAGTACTGAAGGTTTCAAAGTTAGTTTGAGAAACTTTAAATACAAAAACTTAAATAAAGCAAGTAAATGACTCAGGATATTTATAGTGGTTCGGACTTAAAATCCTAAGTCCACCCTTTCGAACTTAATCAAGAGTGCACTAAGTTTTAGAGTACAAGCTTTCTTGCGATCTATGGATAGCCTGTTGGAAGCCTCCGTCCTTTATTATGCTGTCATCACTCGTCTAGAAACTCCTTGTAAGCTGACTCAGTCTTCAGGTCGAAATGAGGACACACCTCGCAACCTTCTTCCTGGACAATGAAAGCTTTCTCGTTCTTCCTAGAACTTAGTATAGTTGGAAAACGCTGGTGATAATCAATATCTCATAGTAGGATATTGACTGCTATGAATATAACTTGGAAAAGATTTATTCACCAAAGAAATAGCTTCAGCTTTAAGCTTTAACCTCGTACTTTGAAATAGTAGCACGAAAGTGATAACTTGAGTTGGAAACTCGAGTCTCGTGATTAGAACTCACGGAATTTCAGAAAGCTTTGAGTGGAAAGTTGAGCAAAGTGTCGGCTTAGCTTTTCACAAGAATTTCGATGTTGATTCTGCTTGAATGTCGACCTATTTATAGTCTTCCGGTGCAGAGTGGGTGATGATTTGAATTATTCCTGTTAGACACATAATTCCAGTCGTTAGAGACAAGAGGAATTTCGTCCAATCATCGCCCATACATTTGGCAGTGTACTTTCCACTAACTTTTGTCAGACTAAGTTTCAATCCGAGGAATCCAAGTATGGGACATCCTGGTACTGACTTTTTGACTTAGCATTGAAATACCTTTAAGGATGATTTCGAACATTTGTGTTTCACATGCTTTTTGAAATATTGAACCTCTATATTGACATTCCAAAGTCAGTATAGGCTTCTGCCATACTTAGTGAAACTCAGTTTCAACTTCCAAAACTTAGTTTCCAGAAACTATGTTTCTCGCCTTATTAAGTTCCAAGCACGAACACTTATCTTCAGATCGTCAAGCTTCTTTTGATTTTTTTTTAAGCATGGAAGCTTGGTTCTGGAAGTCTTGATCTCTTTCTTCTTTAATGTTTTTATCAGAAACTTAGTTTCTGATTTCTTTGCTCGGTCTTTGATATCTAAGTTTCTATTCTAATTCAAACAATCCTATACAAAGATTACATCTAAAGACCGTAGAAACTTAATACTAAAGTAAGTTTTGACATATCAAAACATCAAATTAAGTGGTGAACTGAAACTCAGTTCCTAACAAAACCTCTTCAAACTAACTTTAATCTTGACGGTGTTAATAGATTCACCTTACTTTAGTCTATCCCTTTTACGATTGGTGAATAAATCGTAGATTACCTAGGCAAGTCAAACTTTACGTCCTAACCTAGATAACTCCCAAAAATGCGTGAATTATCAACCTAAAAGCCTTTTCTTCTCGTTATAGTGAACCTAAGCCTATATGTGTATTGGCCACGACCGAAATGAAAATTTATCAAACACTTGGCTATTGACCTACAATGATTGAGTAGATATGAACTCAAAATAACAACAAACACACACCAAGAGGTAAGGAGATAGTTCAATTCATTAATTCAACACTAATTTACAAGATTTCAATCCTAACCCCACGCAAGTTTAGCCTCTCATACCTGTCTCTGAATCGAATACAATAAAAAAGTAAAAGCATTCCATTACAAGGTTGACAAAGATAGAATAGATTCCCTATATTGTGTTTTTTTCCTCGATCTTCTCTTCAATATCATCCAAGTAGGTAGATTTAGCTTTGAATCTCATCCAAAATGTGTAGAAGTTAGTTGTCAAAAGTAATCGCTAAAAGTCTAGAAAATTCTCTTTTACCGCCCTTTTATACTTATTTCTTGAGCCCACATTTCGACCAAAATGGCTGCAAACCCTTCATGGATTTTACCCGAAAAGAGCCTCTGTTCCAATTTTGCATTCTCGACTAGTTTTCCCAAAATTAGGATGATTTTGGTTGAAATCCAGCTCTGTCCCGAATTATAAATTTCTTCTTAGTGTCCACTTCGGCCGAAACAAGAGTGGTCTCTGTCCCAGCTTTTGATCTCGGGCATCAAGATTTCGGCTGAAATCTAGATGATTTCGTCTGAAATTAGGCTTCGTCTCTCTCCCAACCTTCAACACTTCACTTGGTTCAAAATTGAAAACTCCTAAGCCTCCATTTTGTTAGAAATGCCTCCAAACATGGCTCAAATTTGTGATTTTGTGCTTATTTCCATCCCTACAGACCTCAAACTCTAATTTAACAAAAGTAAAATCAAATCTACCTAAAACATATGATATGTGAGTGAAATGCATGTGAAATGACCTAAAACTTTAACATTCAAGCACACAAAATGTTTGCATTTCACACACAAATGACCGTTTTCCAGAAATTAGCATTTAGAAATGTTCGCATTGACCGCCGTGTCTCATGTCAAATGATATGGAGTTCTCTCATATCGATCGATGTGCCTTATGTTTTTCTATATATAGATGGATTGTGTTTACCGCCATACCCTGTGTTAGTAAAAAAAATGATTTCTCTTCTGGATTTTGGTCATCTTTTAGTCTTTTCACTTGTTTCAAATCACAAACCTGTAAAATTGAGCACCACAAGCATAATACCTCTCTAAACTGATTTATACAATGGTGAACATGGGGAATGATCAAATGTCGAACTACACTCAAGTCCGAATGCCATACTAAAGGCCCACTCTGGCACGTAACATCAAAACCTAGTTTTTTTAAATAACGAACCACTTTAAGTTTATTCCTCCAGGTAAAAGTCCTTTATTTCCTCGATAAATATAGTTTAGATCGAATCCATATTGGTAAAATGCACTTGCAGCCCATGCAATCAATTTGCAACCCACGACTCATCTAATGCCTGGAAAATCAGCCCAATGACGACCCACAAACCTTCAAAGCCCAACCAGAGCTATTCGGACCAAAACCCATAATTTTAGAAAATGATTTCCACGGTTCTGATGCAATTGGGAGAGCCATGACTGATCACTATAAGTAGTATTAGTGAAATTATCATACTCCTAATCCAATAAAGGCTTCAAGTCCTAAAGACGAGTAATCAATTGTCATCTTACGAGGAAGATAGATCAACTCCATGATAAAGTCTATTTCTTAAGGTACACAATCAAAGTCCATGATCCAAGCCCGTCATTACCTCATCCACGCCTATCAACCTATGATCAACGTAAAATCAACACATGACGCACAATGTTAACCACACTCAACGTGGTTAAGAACAAAGTTAGTGGAATAATTGATGTAAGATTGATATAAATACTCGTTTTCAAACTCCTGTAAATGGGAGATCGAAACTAGTTACTCTTAAGAAATCTAAAGTTTTAGGAGATGGAACTTTCAATAATTGAATAGAATAAAAAAGATATTCAAGCTGCAATTTCTTAATACATTACCTCATTTATTCAATTCTACTTGTATTTTCACGATATCTCGATCAATTGCGAAAGGTTTAGTGTAAATACATTTTTTGTTAAAGAATTTCATAACAAATGATTTAGCCCTTTCCCTATAATTAATCGATCATATATTTGAGTTGTGTGATGTGTGCGTAAAATGACCTATTATTCGATGTGTGTGCATGCTTGTTTGTGTCCATTTTACACCCATATCATATATTTTTCGCTTGTTTTTGTTTCATTTTCGTGTTTTGTGTTGTTTGAGTTGTTAAGGGATGGAATGGAGCATATTTCATCAAGTTTGGCCAATTTTCGGTGAAATACTGACTAGGATGACGTTCTAATGCTGGAAATACCAACCCAGATGAGCAGAGGAGTAGTAGGGGTGATTTCAGAGCCATATCCTGGTCCGAACCACTTTGGGTTTGGTTGAGATTTGCCTTTGTTTGGCTCATTTCGATCGAACCCTTGTACAGATGGATACCGGTCAATCTAGATCGGTCCCTAACGATCCCAGACGTGCTGCCTTGGTGGTCTATCAGATTTAAATGATCCCGGTCGAGACGATCTCATTTGGGGCAATCTTTGTGGCTGATAACTTACTATAAAAGGGGAGAAAATGCAAATTGCAAGAACTTTTGGGGGATGTTTGACGGTTACTCACACAAATTACACCTCCCATCCATTTTAAACATCAATTGAATAGCTTCAAAGGTAAATCCAATCAAATTGATGAAGGAATGAAGATCTAGAGTGGAGATAAAGATGAAATCAAGTCAATTTGGGGAAAATCTCTTGCTTACCTCTTTTGTAATGGCTAAGTTGTCTATTTTCTTTTATTTGAGCCAATTGAGAGGTATGTGTGGCTAGACTCTCTTGGATGTTGAAATGAACAAAGTAGTGGATAGTTTTGGTTAATGAATTGATTGTTTACCTCTCTCTATATGATTAAGGCATGCTAGATCCCGTTTTTATGCAAATAATGTAGAAAAGAGTTAGACATTTGTTAATTGACACTGAGATTACAGCCAATACACGGGTTAAAGTGTCATGAATAGTGTGTTTTTATGTGTGTCTCGATCCAATCCCTGTGCTGAGGATGCACATAGGTCGGTAATTCACGAGCTTTTGGGAGTGTCGTAGAATTTGACAATGTAATGGTTCAATAATTCTTTTGCATCTACGATTAGTTTGCCGGTACAAAGGGGATTAATCAAAGTTGTGTGAATTAATCATCTTTAGAGAGATTAAATGAGTTTACAACATTCAATTAACCAAAATAGTCCACTACCTAGTTCTATTCAACATCTTACTTTCTCTATATTGTAACTCTTGATTTGTTCTTGTTCTACCTATTATTGAAGTATTGAGGTGTAGTTTTAGGAAATTATGTTGAATGTGAGTTTTGATTTAATTTTGATAGTTGTTGTTAATTGTTAGTTAAATATCATTTCCTAGATAGTAAACATACTCAACGATTGTTCTACCTAGATATTAGCCTTTACATAAGTAATTGATACTCTATTACGTGAACCGAGAAAAGATCGGATTGATATGTTATTCTTGTATTGCATTAGAAATTCTATCGAGTTTTTAGTGTTATTAAGTTTTGGCGCCGTTGTCGGGGACTTGATTGAGTAGGCTACTAGATATTGAAGAAAGTTTGAAGCTTGTAGTCTAGGTGTTTGTTCTTTTTCTTGATTGATTGATTTCTCTTATTTTGTTTGTTTATTTTTAATTATTTACTGATTGGAGCATTTGGATTCTTGTAGGTGTTGAGTACAATTACAAGATCCAAGGCTTGATTCTTGGAAGAACAAAGGAGAAATCAAAGCCTAGAAGAGGAGGAAGCCAAAATGGAGAATGGAAGAGGAGTTAACACGGAGAGATTGGATAATTTACAAAGGCAATTAGAGGAGATGAGAGCCAAAATGATGGAAAGACAAAGACCGTGGAGGCCTCTCCGAACTGTATTCGAGAAAATGGTTGAAGGTAATTACCATTGGAGGAGAGGAGAGCCAAAAGGATTACTATACAGTGAAGGTTGTAAAGGAATCTCGTGAGATTGATTTATGGAAGAGTCAATTAGATCTAATGCAAGAACAACTTCACATGATGAGAAGATCAAGTAGAGAGAATGAGGCAATGCAAGAGACGGAGTTGATGAAGAATATGGATGAAGGAAAGGAAGAAGAAGTAGTGGAGTTCCAAGAAGATAAACTGAAGAAGGAAAGAGATGCATTATTCCAAGAAGATGAAGAGGATGAAGGCACCGAGGAGGACTTGCAAGTAATTGAAAATGAGAAGAATGGTGAAATTGAGATACCTTCACATGAGGAAATGCAAAAGGTCCCGGCCTTGGTACAACTTTTTGAAGAGGAGTGTGAGGAGAAGAATATACCGAGAGATTCATGTAGAGAGATGGTGTTTACCCTTCCTTCCCGGTTGATAGACAAAGTTGAAAAGGAAATGAGATTAAAAGAGAAGATGAATGAAGCTTAGGAGTTGTTTTAAAAGGAGGTGACATGAAGTTGGTAAGTAATCCTGATGAGGTACTTGAGATTGTTTTAGTGATTGAGACTCATTCGGATGGTGTGTCGAATGGTGTGTCGGATGGTTTGCTTGTGTTGAGAGATTTGCAAGAAGTAAAGCGGCAAAGTTTGGTTGAAGGAAGCTGGGGAAGTAAGTCGATGGATAAGTTGCTTTCGAGTAAGGTTCAATCGGTAGAAAAATGTATACTCAAAATCTATAATATTTTTGATAATGGATGAACAAGGTATGAAAGTAAAGCTAATGACTTCAAACAAGTGCTTGTTGGGAGGCAACCCAAGCATTTTTCTTTCTTTAGTTTATTTGCTTTTAGTAGTTTTCATTTTTGAATAAATGTTTAGTTTGCTTGGTTTTGTTGATTAAGGTAGATATGGTGTTTCAAAGAGGGATGAATAATATTATTGTTGGGAATTATCCCTCCCTTAGGACTTATGTGTAAAAGGTTTT
>JAPKLW010001023.1:113777-158578 GCA_026898455.1 Plectranthus barbatus | reverse complement strand
ATCTTCAATCATTGGGATAATCTCTTTACTAGGAGTATCCAACAGTCGAACACCTGAAAAGGTTAAGACTAGAACGGGCGTCTAGCCATACTCAAGGAAAATTAGGAAGTGTCTATTTCTTCCACATCAGGCAAGGCAGGAGTTTCGAAGGTGTGCCCTTGACCCCCAGCCAAACCTTACTGGAGAAGTGCAGACTCACGGAGGATAGCTGTCAAGTAGCCAGGCCGAAAGCTCACTGCCTACTTAACTGGAAAGGTGATTCCTTGTAATCTGTATACTTTTCTAGTGAAATTCTTAGCGTTTCGGCTAAGGAGTGGACGTAGATCTATTTGATCGAATCACTATAAATCTTGTGTGCATTTACTGTCTTATTAGTTTACTGTTCAAAGATCGATTTGAAACCTAGCAACGGAGTTGCTAGAGTATATCTGAACACAAGCTTAAGTCATAGCTTGAGCTAACTAACTTTTGGAAAATAATATTAAGTGCAAGAAACGTAAAACATATTCCGCTGCATTTCGTGTTAAGTTAACAACACGACGACTCTGGTATTTCGGGACCAACAATTATGTGATGATTTTGCAAAAATATTGTGTTTGGGAGTTGAGAAATTGAAGTTTGGGGGATACAATTTCGCCCTATTGAAGAGAATGTGGTTGGAAAAAAGTAGGGGAGCTAGAAAACAAAGATAAATTTTGCCCCGGACTGAAAATTTTTGCCATAAACTACGAAATATCTACCGAACCCAACCTTGTTCTTCCTTGGGTTCGATCGAGATCGATCAGGATTTCAGGAATTGTTGGGGGATAGAGGAAAATATCGACCGAATCCGACTTTGTTCTGTCTTAGGTTTAGTCGAGATCGATTAAAAATTCTCAAAAATGTTATGGACGACTGTCAGTTTAATCATCTCCCTATCCTACTTTATCTACCTTGCTTTTGCATGATTTAGCTATGATTAGTCTAGTATTTTCCCCATGTGAATTAACTTGTTACCTGTGAATTTGGATTTGATTTGGAATGGTGGGATGATATTTTTGATTGAAAATTTGGTTTTATTCTTTCTATATTCTTGTGATGTATGAATTGTGGAAAGATTGGTGGTGCTAGTGGAATGATGTTTGATTTGTTTAGATTATGGATTGTGGAATTGTTAGATGTTGATGTAGAATCCCACCTTTAATTTGATGTTTAGATGTGTCAAAACTGTATACCAAGGTTTAGTCCTTAGAGTTATTACTTCATGTAATCCTTGTATAGGATAATCGGGTTGTAATAGTTAGGGATAAGCAAACCGCCAAAAACTGTGGAACAGTTTTTTAAGATGGAGCTATCCGAATAGAAGGACCAAAGAAATCTGTGAAGACAGTTCAAGAAGCGATATGTGGGAAAACTGTGCAGACAGTTTTAAACTGTTAAGGATAAAATAGCGATGAAAACTGTGGACACAGTTTTTATAGAGGAACTGTCGAGAGGAGCTCACAGTTTTACGCCAAAGAAAACACGTGAAAAGCAAGGGGCCGAGCAGTCATAAAGAGCATTGAAGACTCAATGATTAGGAACAAAGATACACAGTTATGACTGCAGTACAATGTTGTTCAAAGTCTGACACATATGAGATAAAACTGCCTCTACGAAAGCATGGCAGTGTTTAGAAAAGGCAGTGGAGCAGATCTGCACCAACATAATAGAATGGCCATTTATTGGACATCATTCCAATTATCTCTATTGTCTACTTTCAAATATTCAACTATAAATAGCAGAAGGACCGGAGAAATAACTACTCTGAATCATTAAACAAACGCCATTACTCTGTCGAATTTAAAGCTTACAAGTGAACGACATTTACTCCGTGTCATTACTTGAACACGAGGCTCTCTTGATTACTAAATTATTTGTGATTCACCGTGTGACTTTCAGTACACGAGGATTAAGTCTATTCGACTTAGTCTTTCTTGTTGGTGTTCTTACTTTTTAAGTGAGAACACAACAACCTGGTTCTCTGTTGAGGAACAGGTTATTACGGGATATCTCTGACTCTCGATTGTTCTGGGAAGAACGAAACCATCCTCTTACTGGAGAAGGAGAAGACAGGTTTGTCCTCAATCCATTTCCGACGACCGCCAGTTTTGAGAAGACTTCGAGGTGCCAACCTAGCTTCGAGGAACTGAAGAAGGAGTGAAGATCATCTACCTGGGCAAGTGATCCAGTTTACTGCGGACGGTGGTTTTCGTAGTGATTGGCTATAGATTGTGAGGAGTGTATACTTCATTACTTAGTGAATTATCGGATTAATTTCCGAAGAGTTGACATAGGACTTAAGGATCCGAACCACTATAATATCCTGTCTCATTTACAATTTTCGTTATTTATCTCATTACACAGTTTTCAACTGAGTTTTAAAACCTACAACACTTCTCTAAAGTGTTGAAGTGTATATTTGTAAACTGAATACTTAAACTCTCGGCTAATACAGTGTTTATAAATTCGAAACTAGGAAACTGACCCCCAGTTTTAGAGTGCAACTACTTAGTATAATTTCCGCTACACAATTATTCAATCTCTGATTCGGGACCAAAAGGAATGTTGGTGGAAAGATGTTTGAATGGGATTATTATTGGTTTTGAATGCGTATAATTTTGTTGAGGATCTATGGTGGAGGGTTTTGAGTGAAATTTTGAATTGGTGGAAATGAGCTATTGATTAAATGAATTATGCTCAATTGGTGGTGTTTGTGTTTGTGCTTAGAAAGTACCATAAGGCAAATGGAGAAGCGGTTTGATCGTGGATTTTATTGCATTTTGGTTGTTCTCTTTTATTTGAGCCAATTGAGAGGTATGTGTGGCTAGACTCTCTTGGATGTTGAATTGAACAATGTAGTGGATAGTTTTGGTTGATGAATTGATTGTTTACCTCTCTCTATATGATTAAGGCATGCTAGATCCTGTTTTTAAGGAAATGATGTAGATAAGAGTCAGACATTTGTTAATTGACACTGAGATTGCAGCCAATACGCGGGTTAAAGTGTCGTGAATAGTGTGTTTTTATGTGTGTCTCGATCCAATCCCTGTGCGGAGGAAGCACATAGGTCGGTAATTCACGAGCTTTTGGGAGTGTCGTAGAATTTGACAACGTAACGGTTCAATAATTCTATTGCATCTACGATTAGTTCGCCGGTACAAAGGGGATTAATCAGATTCGTGTGAATTGACCATCTATAGAGAGATTAAATGAGTTTACAACATTCAATTAACCAAAATAGTCCACTACCTAGTTCTATTCAACATCCTACTTTCTCTATATTGTAACTCTTGATTTGTTCTTGTTCTACCTGTTATTGAAGTATTGAGGTGTAGTTTTGATTGTGGAAATCATGTTAAATGTGAGTTTTGATTTAAGATTGATAGTTGTTGTTAGTTGTTAGTTTAATTTCATAGCCTATATAGTAAACATACTCAACGATTTTTCTACCTAGATATTAGCCTTTACATAAGTAATCGGTACTCTAGTGGGCGAACCGAGCAAGGACCGGATTGATATTTTTTTCTTGTATAGCATTAAAAATTCTATCGAGTTTTTAGTGTGATCATTGTGTTAAAGAGACTCTCCCCATTTAAATAGTTTATCAAGTCATTGATTGAGGGACGTAAGTATTTTAAACGCCTTGCTATGTCTAATTAATAATGTGTTTGTGCTTCAATAACAATATATAAATGTGATGAAATTTAAATTAATGCATTCGATTTAAAAAATAATAATGAACAGTAAATTCTATTTTTTCTTAAAAAAATTAAAAACGTATTTGTAGATTGAAAGAAATTTGAGCGATATGTATAAAAGCGTGTTTGATATTTTTCCGTGCAAAAAGTTGAGAAACTTTGGTTTTAAATCTTAAACTCATACAGTACAGCTTGGCATTCTTTCTTTCTCTCTCAGCATTATTTTATTTTGAGTTTGAGCTTAGAATTATTAATATCTCATAGACACTGAATAGTAGTGGCAACCTTTGAATTCATCTACTACGTGCTTTCCAAATGTATACAATATGTCATATATAGTTTTTATTTTTTATACATACAAAATAATATTTCAGATTGACCATAAATTTATCTGTATAGGAAGGCCTGCATGAGGACGCCATCTCTTACTTTAAATTCAAATATAATTTAATTCGTTGTTTTCAAAATCTGGGATCTCGAATTAATTAAGTTCTTTAATTTCAAAATAATGTACAGGACAATAAGCTTATTTCATATTTGAGTCACATTTTCTTGTATTACATTTGTTTCCATTTATATCATTTACTATTTTTTAAAAATAATACATACAATATTTTATGGGCTAATTTTGAAAGCTGGCCTATTTTTGTAAGTACTGTATTTAATCTATTTTTTTTTACTTGTATTAAACTTAAATAAATATATATTTAGATGAACGAGAATTGTTTATACTATAATTCCATTAATAAGTAATATTGATAAATAACTTTAAATATAATTTTGAATAATTATCTAATATATAATTTTGTTAATTATATTTGGATATTATAAAATAAAATAATAAAAAATTTGAATTAAAATGATGCACGGATATAAATCTAGTATCTCTAAGTAATAGAAACTAACAATCCATATAAAAGCCCTATCAAGTTTATTCTAAAAGTAATGAAGTATACGTTACTTATATGTTGTACTAAATGCTCGTTAAAAAACCTTCCACTAAATATTAATAATAATAATAATAATAATAATAATAATAACTAATTAAAAAAGATTAAAATAGCTTAATGTAACGTCATTTAAATATATCTAGGCATCAAATAATTTTGTCCGAAAAAGTACATTCAATATAAGATCCAAATGATGAACATCGATAAAGCTTATCCTATATATGGGGAGTGGATCCGTAAAAGTTGGTTTGTCTTAAATATAAATGAACCTACATTATTCATTTTAAAAGAATTAATGGTTGAGATTAGATTTTTTTCAAGATTATATGCTTAATTATTTTATAGATCATGTTTAATCAATTACGCATGATTTATAAGGTAATTAAACACGAAAGAAAATTATGGTTAATTTTTCAGTCATTGATGTTAAAATCTCAATCATTTGATGCTATTAGTCCAATGACTGATATTCATTTCAATTTAGTACAAATATTAATTTCGGATCGCAACTATATATATGTGTGTGTCTTTGTTGATGATCATGTACTAAATTTAAAGTTTATGTTAAATAGAAATAAATTCAACCATTGGAATACTAGTATTGAGATTAAAAACGTTAATTATTAAAAAAATGAAGCATAATATTTGACATGCTTAATTACTATACAGATCATACTTAATTGCTTAAACATAATTTATCTTAAGCATAATTCTTAAAACAATTGAGCATGGGATTTTGAAAAAAAATTAATTTTTAACCATGCTTAAACTTTATTTCTATTTAACATAAATTAACTTTTCGCCTTAATATATATATATTTAAATTAAATAAAACTGAACAGAATATTTATTTTTAGGCATTCCAAAAGTGCCTTTTTGTCCTTTTGGAATAGGGTCAGTTGAAACACATCAATCTATAATGAATTATAACCACCGAATATAATCGTAAGATTAAAGAATAATTTCTTAATTAGAAAAAAACCTAACCATTCATGACGTTGACTGTATTTTGTCATTCAAAAAGTGCAGCGTTGTTTATGTGTAGGTTTTGTAATATTATATACAAATTTAAACCAACGACTAGTTTTACTCGTCGATAACTTTAACAAAAATAAATTGAATTTTTATATTTTTAAAATTGAATTTCTTAACTTTTATTAATATAACTAACTTCATTATTGATGATTTTATTTTCTAGATACGCGATTTTTTGATAGCTTTCTTTTAACAGAACTCAACCGTCTATTCATTAGATACTAGCTGAATTGGTTTATGTTAACTATCTTCGGATTCAGAGCCACATATAGAGTAATAATAAAAAATAATAAGTTTGAATAAATATAGTTCAGCGTAATGCAAACTTTATAAATACATCCCAAAAATAGCAAAAGGTTCTTGACCAAAGTGTGAATGGAGGTGAGATTTCAAATATACCCTCCTATATATTTCTTCTGTATTTATCTTGATTTAATTCAGCATCTTAAAAATGGTATGAGAGTCTAGATGTTGGTCCATAGATCAAAGTAGTTTTGTATGCAGCAGAAGTATTAATATGTTTGCACTCTGAAAACTGAAACTCAGTTTTCTGTTTTCAATTTCCGAAAACTTGATTTAGCTAAACTAAAACTCTGATAGTTTTAGTTTCTAGTTCACAGATATACTTCAATAGGTTTTAAATAAGCTTGAAAACTTAAATTGTAGAAACTTAAATAAAGTAGTAAATGACTAAGAATATTTATAGTGATTCGGATCCGTAAGTCCTATGTATGTCCGCTCTTTGGAACTTAATCCAGGAATTCACTAAGTAACAAATTACAAAATTTATCATGATCTATAACTACCCCGTTGGATGCCAATGTCCTTCGGCCTGCTAGTGCACTCGTCCAGAAACATGGTCGTCTTCTTCCTTCTTCAGTCTTGAAGTGAGGACGCTCCTCGCAGCCTTCAAACTGGAAGCGTGGATGGTTTGCTATTCTTCCCAGAACTTCTGGTGGTTGGCTATGCCCGTGATAATCAGAATTCTTGAAGGAAAACTGACTACTGTGTTTATTACTTGAAAAGTAATAAACACCAAATGATTAGCTTGAGCTTGAAAGCTAAGCCTCGTGTTCTCAAAAGACATATGGAATAATCAGAGAACTTTTGAGAGCTTTGAGCTTTTACTTTGACATAGTTTCTGCTTGATTTTTACGTAAGTTTCACAATGATTTCTATCTAAGTGGACTGTTATTTATAGGCAGATTGTTGACAATTTGAATATTATGTGCGTTAGAGACATAAAAGCATCAGTTAGAGACGAGGAGCACGTCGTCCAATCATCACCATTCACCCTGCTGTAGCATCCTGCTCTGCTCTGTTTTTGTCTTTTTGCAGTGTACTTTCACCTGCTCTCTGTCAGAGCGAGTTTCAGTACCAAAAACTTAAAAACATAAGATTCCTCGTACATGATTGTTGGTCGACACTTTAAGGAATCTTGGATAAGATTTTGAGTTACACTGAGATTCCTTTTGTCTTCTCACTTTTCAAGTGCT
Organism: Plectranthus barbatus; assembly: GCA_026898455.1. Taxonomy (NCBI): domain Eukaryota; kingdom Viridiplantae; phylum Streptophyta; class Magnoliopsida; order Lamiales; family Lamiaceae; genus Plectranthus; species Plectranthus barbatus. The sequence goes on along the minus strand of JAPKLW010001023.1, from coordinate 151,378 downwards.
CTATAAGCTTTGAAACTGACAAATGAAATCCTCTAGATTTCAAGCTTTAAGTTTCTAATTTCCTTTGGTGAAAAGTCAGTTTCCAGAAACTGATTTTCTGGCCTCTTCAAGTTTCAAGTTCCGACACTAGATTTCTGATTTCTAGTTTCATAGTTTCTTCATCTTTAAATTCTGAACTTGACTTCAGCATCTCGAGCTTTACTTCCAACAATTTCCTCTTTAGAAACTGAGTTTCTATCTTCTCGATCCTCAGCTTCCTGTTTCTAGTTTCTATTACAACTCGATTTATCTTATACAATGATTGCATGTAGAAACTTACTAGAAACTTAAAGTTAGTTTTGACACACCAAAACAACAAATAAAAGGTAAACCAGATTCCCAATTTCTAACAGTTTTCCCCTATTTTGTGTTGTCAAAACCATCTTCCGAAGAGTCTGGAAAATAGACAATCGATGAACTAAGTTTACAACGACACTACTCAATAACATCATTTCCTTATCCGACCTATGCTATTTGATCTTCCCCCTAAATTGGAGAGATATTTCTTAATAAAAATCATAATAGAGTGCAAGTAAAATACTGATCACATTGGATCATGTGAATTCAGTCAGGTAAAAAAAATCATAAGAGCGAGAGAGAGATAATGAGAGTTTGTCTGCAATTCGGTTTTTATTTTTTCATTAAATGCGAAGAGTTACAGATACATAAAAACTGAAAACTAGAGCAATGTAAAAGCTAAAAAAAGCCAAGGTTTAGCCAGGTTTCAAAACAATCTAAGTTCCAAAAACTTAAGAACTTACAGGGTTGCTCTGATTAGGAAGAAGGCATAGGATCTGAAAGTTTATGAGCCAGCTCCATTAATGCTTGAAACCGAGCTTCCATCCACTCTTCTCTCTCTCTCTCTCTCCTTTCGGCTTCTTCGACCTTTGTCTTCTTCTTTTCTTCTTCTTTTTCCAGCATGTGCCTTTCTTCCCTTCTCCTCTCTTCAATTAATTGATTATATTCTTGGTTGAATATGAAAATAATTAATTGATAGGCCTTATTTGCTCTTTACATTCTGGTCCCCGGTCTGGCCCATGAAAGCGCAAGACCATCTAAGATCAGTTTTCTCCTATAAATACCCCTCAGACTCTCAGATCACAACATACCACAAGATCATAACTTGCAAAGCAACAAACCAGTAATTGGGAGCTGTAATAGGCGATCTTAATCTGAGAAAGAAGGAGGCACGAAATCCGAAGAGAATCTTCACCATGTTTCTTGATCAGATTTAGGATATTGATAAGAAGATTGGATCTGGAGGATCAATCTCTTCTTTCTCTCTCTAGTTTCAAATTTATTGGTGTAATTTCAGTAGATTTAATTCCTTTATCTTGTAGGATTAAATCTTGTTGCACAAGAAAGAGGATTGAGGATCAAATCCCTACGCACCCAGTTCAATAGTTTCTACAATCCAAGGTATTCCGCATAAACCATCTTCTGTATTTCAATAGGAGCATATTAGGAATATTCATAGACATAGAAACTTAGTTTTTATATCGAATTTCAACCTGGGCTATGGTTTGGCAATTCAGTTTGCCAGCAATCCCTTCATGGTCCTCACTACTTCTTTGAGTGTTCTGCTCATTCTCTCAACAAGGCCATTTTGTTGAGGCGTTCTTGGAGCTAATTTGTCATGGAAAATCTAAATGTGTGCGCAAAAATCGACCATTGCAGAACTCAGTTCCATTATCAGACCTTATTCCTTTTATTGTCACTCTTTTGTCATTCTGAACCCTCATAATCAGTTTTGGAAGCTGGAGTTTAACCTCATATTTAGTTTTCAGCATCCTCACCCAAGTGTCACTCGAGAAGTCATCAATAACTACAAGAGTGAACCTTTTTTCCTCCAATCATGGGTTGCTAGACTTGTCCATATAAATCAATATGCAACAACTCTAGAATTCTGTTGGTGCTTGCTATAACTGGACGATTTTTGAATGATGCTTTGGTTAGCTTTCCAAGTTGACATACTCAGCAAGTTTTGTCCTTCTTGAATCCAGTTTGTAGTAGACCTTCAACTAACTTGTGCTTTCCAAGATGTCTGATCGAGTTGAAGTGTAGGTGGCTCAAACGTTTGTGCCAAAGCCAATGTTTGCCTTCTTGGGAGCTTCTTGAGACAAGGCAAGTGTTAGTGTGGCCACTGTCCCAGTCTATGACATAAAAGCCTCCTTTTCTGATGCCTTTCAGTATGATCTTTTTCGAATCTTTATCTTTGATGTGGTACTCAGCTTCAGCGAAAGTCACATCATAGCCATTTTGAATGAGTTTGCTAATACTTAGCAAATTGTAAATGAGGTGGGTGACCTAGGGCATGTTCTTGATGGTGATTTCATTGTACTCCACACATTCATTTCCAATAACTCGCCCCTTAGAGTCATCACCGACACTGGTGGACCTCTCGCCATTTCCCATTTGGTAAGCAAATCTTTTTCTCCCGTCATGTGTGCGGAATACCCACAATCCAGTATCCAAGCACTCTTCTTCTTCTGGAACTAACTTTGGTGTCCCTGTACCTGCATCACAAAAGAAATTAGATTCTAGGTACCCGATTATCTATGGGTCCTGCAACATTAGTTTTTGGAATTCATAATCTTAGAATCCATACTTGCTTCACCTTGATTTCAGGTGATTTCTTTTCTACCTTACTCTTCCTTCTAAAATAATGAATACTATTTGGATGCAATGCAGAAGGAGTAGTGGGTGTGTGCAAACTCTTTCTGGAAACTGAGTTCCTGTGAGAGTCACGGAAACCTAAACCCGGGTGTGTAGTCTTCCTAGTCCTTGAAAATGAAACTTTGTTTGGGCTCAGACCTCAAGCAGGTGTTCCCCTTATTTGGATGATTCCTTTCTTATAAAAGTTATGATGGAAGGATCATGGTTTTCTGATAATTGGATGTGAAACTTACTTTCTCAATTCACCTTTACCAATTTTTTATGCATATTTTGCTTTATCTCAAGTTGTTGTTTTCTCGGTTTAAGAACTGAGTTTTTCAGTTTCGGAACCAACTTTTTGTCTTTAACCTAATCAGCTAAACTAGAGTTTTTGCCTAACAACTTAACCTTTAAAACTAGAATTCCCTCTATAATAATGATCAGTAAGTTTTCCAGTTTTAGAGGAAGATGCATGAATGCTCGAAACTTTTTTTTCAAAAATTATCCTTCATTTATCATTCGGATCTCTTTGAGCATTTAAAGTGTTGGGAAATCTGTCTAAGGTTTCCTCCCCCAGCAGCTTACTTGTTTAGATTATAGTTTTGGTGGATCAAATCCTAAGTCCTACCAGCGTCAGTTGTCTCTACATAGCTCTAGTCTTAAATGTAAAGTCCTGTTTAGGTCTATTGAGTTGTAAGTCGCAGCTGATCAAGACTCATGCTGGCACTGTTCACCAGCATGAGAAATACTTACCACTGGCTACTGTTCACCAGTTGGGAAAAGTTTCATCAGCAGGTGGCTGACAAAGACTCATGCTGACACTGTTCACCAGCATGAGAAGCGCTTATGACTGGCTACTATTCACCAGTTGGGAAGGGTTTCATCAGCAGGCGGCTGACAAACCTTACCAGGAGAATGCGTGTTCCATCTTACACTATTCACCAGCGGTGATTTCACCAGTCATGGGAGATTCCGAAAAGAGTTTTACATCCAGACATTTGGTAGACTTTGATTATGCCAGGGCAAGTCACCAGCAGAGACTGCCAGCACAAGATCACCAGTATGATCTACCAGTCAGATGTTACCAGCAGAATTCCAGATTCTCTCTCCCCGCGTAGTAGAGACAAAAAGAAGATTCTCTGAGGAATCGACTGACAAAGGATGACTTTAAGGAAGGATAACTTAAAGTCTATCAGTCACAAGACGCCAGTCTTATTCCTCGGACTGACAGAAAGAGCCGTTCTGACACAAAGAGATCTGTGTCAGATAAAGCGGTCAAAGGTATGGTTCCTTTCCGGAAAAGCATACCTGCCGCCGTCAGAAGGACATTCGAGGTCTGACACCTTTCCGGATGCGTCCAAACGGCTAGAAAGTTTGAATCTGTTCCTGCGGCTATAAATACGTCACAACCACCAACATTCAAACATTAGATTCCACGAGCCATTGATTCCACGATTCCATTCATCTGCTCAACCACCGAAAGAACTGATATTACTGCAAAATCACATAAAGTACTTTCGAGGCTTTTCATAAAGATTTCCGTGTGTTGATTTATCAAACACGAGACTTCAAGCTCTAAGCTTGTAAGTTAAAGATCTCACTTGGTGTTCTTTCTCCTTCGAGAGAGTTCACAGCAGCTCCTGTGCTTACCAGCACTTGAGTTCTTACGGGCATTCTGCCGTAGAGACTGTTACGTTCTTGGGAGAACTAAAACACCTAGCTAGCTGTGGAGGTTGAAGTGACGTGCTCGCACTCCATTAGCTGTGAAGAGTTGAAGAAGGATCCAGGACCGGGAGCGATTGATCTAGTGAACTGGTGGACGAGGCATTCACCAGCTAGGGATAGATCGTAGGAGACCTGTACCTGATTACTCTTAGTGGAATTTTCAGTGCTTCGACTGGAAAGTGGACGTAGATCGATTGATCGAACCACTATAAAATCCTTGTGTTATTTATCAGCTTTCTGTCTTTCATTCATATTTTAAACCCAGCACTCAAGTACTGGTGTATATCCTGAAACTGATATATAACTGTGCAAACAAGGCTAAATATTCTAAGTTTTGAATCACCAGCTGACAGGTCTCAGTTGTCAGCTGTGTACTGAGTAACCAGCACCAACTGACCAGTTACCAGTTGTCAGCTGTGTGTAAGTAGCGTGCAAGAAAACACTTAACTTTATTTCCGCTGCGTAACGTTTATACTCTGAAAAACCGGGACCAACAAGTGGTATCAGAGCCAGGTTGGTCTTTCTAGACTGGTCGTACACTGAGTCGCTTAGGACCGAGATCCAAGTTTCCTTGCACTCCACCTTGTCTGTCTGTTGTTTAGCTCAGGTACGCAAGATGAATATCCCGTAGCTGCTCAACTACAATCCGGACAAGCATGATATATGGCGAAAGAGGTCGTTCATTCAGCTGAAAAGCGTCCATCCGGAGATGAAAGACGTGCTGGAGAAAGGGCCGATCGAGATCACCAAGACACAACACCAGCTAGGAGATCGCCCAGCTGCTGAGATCCCAAAGCCCCCAGAAGAATGGAACGCTGAAGACAGGAGGCGGAATCAGCTGGACTCCGTTGCTCTCGAGATGATCTTATCATCTCTTCCAGATCCGCTGATGGAGGAAGCCCTCCAATTTGACAGCGCCAAGGCAGTCTGGGACTACCTTGATAGTCTCTGTACGGAGACAGATCAGATGAAGCGCAACAAGTTGCAAGTTGCGGTGGACAAGTACGAGTCATTCCAGATGCTGACTGGTGAAACCATCAAGGAGATGGAGGCTAGATTCAACGCTATAGTCAGCGAGCTGAAGTCTTTGGACAAGGAGTATTCGAATGCAGAGCTTAATGCAAAGATCCTGTCAAAGATGCCCAAGGAGGACTGGTTTGTGAAGACTACATCTCTTAAGGAGAAGGATCTATCCAAGATGACTCCTAAGGAGCTATTTGCTCAGCTCCAAGCACATGAGTGGGATATCCAAATGGTGAACAAAAATGAAGCCATTCGGACCGTTGGATCTCCCAGCATCAAAACACAAGACGAAGCCTACTTCGTCAAGAGGGATTTCAAATGGAAGCACAAGAAGCCTTTTCACACTGACAGACCTGCTGGGCCGCACAACCAGCAGAAAGAGATCCCATCCCCATCAGGATCTAACTCAAAAGGCAGCGAGAGCTCTATCGCAGATCTTGAGCAACAAATGAAGAGACTGGCTGTTCTTCTGGAGAAAGCCAAGTCGAAACAGGGAGTATCTCTTAGCTCAACTGATGGAAAATTCGTCAAGAGAGCTCCCCGCGCGTGTTATCAGTGCCAATCCCCTGACCATCTTAAATTTGAATGTCCACAGGTGGATAAAGATGAGCGGGAAAGGCTGAAGAAGCTCTTTGAAGAGCGTGCATCCAAGGCCGTTGCTAAGGCCATGCTGACAAGGACAGAGGTTCCTGATATACCTGACCATGATGATGGAGAATATGCGTCAGATGAAGAGTCAGAAGAGGAAGCGCTACTGGCGCTGATGGTAGCTTTCGGAGAAGAATCACATGAAGAATGTGCTGACAGTGAGGAGGAACAAGCACTTGCTGCTGACGACCAGGTACAATCTGTTCCCTCATTGCACATCATGTCTCCATGCATCCTAGACGATGCTGAGTCGCATTGCTCCGACTCAGAGGTTGTCACCATAGATATTCTTCAGGAAGAATTTCTTAAATTTTACGAAATAAAGAATATCTTGGCTAGCGAAAACACCTCGCTAAAAAATCAGATTTCTATTTTGACCAATGAGATTGAAAAATCTAGGTCACTCGGTGTAGAGTTAGCCACTCTGAAAGAAACTCACTCAGATTTGCTCAAAAATTTTGAAATTTTAAAAACTGAGAGAGATACCTTTCAAAAGATTGTCCTTGAGCAAGACAATAAAATAAATCATTTGAATAAAGGCTCCAAGAATTTGGAAGAGGCTCTATCCCATTGGAGAAAGCCTACCGATAAATCCGGGTTGGGATTTGAAAAGGATTTGAGCATAAACCAACCCGAACTCACAGCTAAAAAGGATAAGGGCAAACTGATAAATGCATCAGCACCAGCTGGTAAAACCAGTCAGTCCCGTATGGCTGATCAGCACTGGAATAATAAGACCAGATACATAGGTGAGTCATCACGACAAAAACCTCAACTGGCAAAATCCTCTGCTGACAGGACGCCAGCACACCCTAAGACGCAGACTAAGCCGAATAATTCTAAGGCAATGAAGTCAGCGTCAGCTACCAGTGGAATCCGACAGCCAGCACCAGCTGTCAAGAGAATCCACACACAACCTCGTCAGTATGCCAATCACCAGCATACTTACAAAGGATCCCAATCTCAGAGAAACTCTGAGAGAAGGACAATGCCTGATAGGAGGAATACCTATCAGAGGCCTGAGCCCAATCACAAGTTTTCTCAAAGGGCTGTGAAGGCTAGCCATGGTGGTCCACACTTCCAGAGACCACGAAGGCAACACACACAACCGGAAAAATATTTCTGAAACTCTCAGCGGAAGAATACTTCCAAAGGAGTTACACACACAGCCACACCTTCCCAAACCACACTCATGCATTACGTCAAAAGGAAGGAAAAGGCTACTGATGATATCAGCAAGGGTAAAACCAAGCTGAAAATCACTAAAGTCTGGATTCCGAAAGGAATCATTCAGCGATCTAACCCTGCAGGACCCGCAGAAGATCGGGGACCTAAATAAATTCTTTATCTTTCTTGCAGGTACAGGATCATGCAACACAGCTTCAGAGGTCGAGAGAGTGGATCTTAGATAGTGGGTGTTCAGCTCACATGACTGGTGAAGAGGATTTGTTTGCAGATCTTATCAAGGTCAAAGGACCTCCAGTTATCTTTGGTGATAACTCTAAGGGCAGAGTTATTAGCAAGGGCTGCATCGAGAAGGATGATGTCAGAATTATAAATGTATCCCTTGTCACCTCTCTCAAGCACAACCTCCTGAGTATCAGTCAGCTGTGCGATAGTGGCTACACAGTTCACTTTGAGAAATCAGAGTGCCAGATCAAGGACGAGAAGACTGGCGAGATCAAGCTGAGAGGTATTCGGAACGGAGGACTTTATACTGTCGACTGGCAAAGCGGGAAGACAGATTCATGCTTCGTGGCCACCAGTACTATGGAAACTAACTGGCTGTGGCACAAAAGGTTGAGTCATCTGAATTTCAGAACTATCAACTACCTGGCCAAGCATGATCTTGTGGAAGGACTTCCCAAGGGAGGATTCAAGAAGAAAGGGATTTGCAAATCATGCCAGCAGGGCAAGCAAACTAAGAAGTCCTTCAAGAACCAGTCGCCAGTCTGCCCCAGTACCAGTCGGGTACTCGAGTTGTTACATATGGACCTCTTTGGACCAGTAGCACCTTAAACCATTAGAGGAAGACGTTATTCGCTGGTGGTAGTCGATGACTACTCGCGCTATACCTGGGTAAAGCTTCTCAGAACCAAGGATGAAGTGAAAATCATTCTTCCAGATTTGATTGTCAAAGCACAGAAACAGAGAGAAGCTATGGTAAAGCGGATACGGTCAGACAATGGGACGGAATTCTGCAACAGTCTGCTGATGGATTTTTGCGCGGATGATATGTGTGTAATTTGCATGATTTTTGGGATGTGAATTGAGTGAATTGGTGAGAAGTTGGTACACAAATCACACACATATCTCTTCTTTTCTTGGTTTTCCTTCACTTGGTGTTTTGGAGTTGTTTTGTGTGTGCAGGATGTGAAAAAGGTGAAAAAATGCAATTTTTGAGCTAAAAAGGGAGCATGGGCCGTGAATAATCCCGTTCGGGACGACTAGGTCCCGTTTGGGATAGAAAAAGCTTAAAAAATGGCTAAGTGTCGAATTGCCGTAGCCCATCCCGAGCGGGATGGGTCTGTCCCGTTCGGGACCGATGCTCGGGACGCAACCTCCCGTCCGGGATACGTCAAAGTGGCAAGAAGATGAAGACGAGAAGCGAGACGCCGTGGCCGGTCCCGTTCGGAACCATATGGTCCCGTTCGGGACGGGTCTGGATCTTAGGGTTCTGACCCCGATCCATCCCGAGCGGGATGAGATTTCGTTCTTGAGCATCCCGTTCGGGATGGGTCTGACTGGGCTGCGGGATTTCCACCTATAAAAGGCCAAGAGCTGTGACAGAGAAGGGGTTCGACTTTTGAAAACCCTAGGGAGACTAAGGCATAATCGGAGGCGATTTTCACTTCCGGAAAGCTGGAAATTGAAGGTGGAAGGAAGGATTCGAAGCGAGATTGAAGATTCATCATTAATTCCTAAGCTTCTTTATTCTACTTTCTCTTCTATGTTCTACTTTATGGTTTTGATGAATTCATTTAGAATTATGAGTAGCTAAACTCATTGTTGAGGATTTGGATGTGATTGGGATGATTTGAATATTGTTTGGATTTGGATTATTGAAGTTTTTCAAGGTTTTGATTTTTATTGTGGATTCAATTTGTGTTCCTTTCATGATTGATCACCATGTGTTGGAAAGTATGCCTCAATGAATTAACTTGATAGGTTTGTGCATTAGAGGGGATTGCAATAATAATTGGGTATTATTTCACTTAGAAGATAGGTGAATTGGTATCTAGGTCAATGAGTTCATGTGCTTTTGGGAGTTAATTGAGATTAATACACCTAGACTTAGGTTGAGATTTCAATTAGTCAACGGTTATTGCACCGTTATTAAGGGTTTTAACTAGAGTTTGATGAACCGACCCATGCTATCTATTGAATCTGGTTCGTGTGAGTGACAAGTCCAAACATATTCATAATCTACTCCCAATCCATCCTATATTCCTCAACCGTACTCCTTTGGAATTTACTTAGTCGATTGAAGTTTATTTAATTGTTTTAGTCGTTAATTGCATGTTAGATAGTTGGAATTTGATATTCAAAGTATTTTATCGCATCTAGATATTAGGTTTCAAAATCAGACTTTTACTTGAATAACGGGCGAATTGAGTCTTCGTGTTCGATAATTTATACTTGATAAAAAATACTGCAATCAAGTTTTGGCGCCGTTGCCGGGGACTCAAATTGTAGGTCGTTGTTTGATATTAGGAGATTTAAAAGCTTGGTAGTCTAGATTTATTTCATTGTTACTAAATTGAAGTTCTTGTTGGTGCAGGTTGTGCATGATTACAAGAGCCAGGGCAAGGAAAATACAAGAACAGGCAGAGCAGGTAGTCATGAAAGAAGATATGGGTGACGAGGTTCCAGGGAACGACAGGCAGTTGATTGAGGATCTACAGAGGCAACTGGAAGAAGTCCGGAACCAAGTTAACAATCAGGGCGGACGTGAGCGAAGAGAGGAGAGGAGAAATCCTCTCAACAATCTGTTCCGACCCCAGAGAGGAGAATCTACTGAGGGATTCAATGTGCGAACGGACGCTACTCACTTCGAGATCAAACCGCAGCTCGCCCAAATGGTTCAAAGAAATCAGTTCGGGGGGAGGCCTAGTGAAGATCCGAATAGCCATATCACAAAGTTTCTGGAGGTAGCAGACATGATAAAGATCAACCAAGTCCCTCAGGAACAAATCAGAATGTATCTATTTTCCTTCTCCCTGACGGACGAGGCCAAGGATTGGTTGATAGGACTGAATAAAGCGGAGATACGCACATGGGAAGATTTGAAAGAGAAGTTTTTGCTGAAGTATTTTCCGCCAGGCCTGACGCTTAAAAGGAAAGCAGAAATTCAGGCATTCAGCCAAGAATATGACGAGCCACTCTACATGGCATGGGATAGATTCCGCGAGCTTATAAGGAGATGTCCAAAACATGGGATGTCTAATGCACAAATTATCTGCCAATTTTATGCCGGAGTGGAGAATGAGACACAGTTGCGGCTGGACAATATTGCTGGAGGAGACTTTCTCGATATGGAGGAAGATGAGGCCACTAAGGCCATAGAGAAGCTGGCTGAAAACAGTTTCAAATGGCCGAAGGAAAGAAGGGAATACAAACTTGTGAAGAGTGTGGCCGATTTAAAGGATCAGGAAGAGATGAAAGAAAAAATGGCCTCAATGGAAACAAAGATGGATCTACTTCTTTTGGATAGAACTCAACAGCAGCAGCAGCAGATGGGGAGTTTCGCAAGAGGAGGAACTCATATTCTGAATCAGTACGGTGAAATAGCTCAGGTGGAAGCCCAGCCAGTGGATGATGTGAACTATATTGGCAGAGGAAATTATGGGAACTACCGAAGGCCGTACTATCAGAATGATAATCCTCAGTATCACTCCAACTTTCGGTACCCTCAGAACCAGTCTTATGGGCATCAGAACCAGTCTTATGGGCATCAGAACCAGTCTTATGGGAATCAGAACAGTGCCATGAACCCACCTCCCGGATTTGAGCAAAGAGGTGAAAGCTCGAATCAAGGAAATGGGGGTGACAATCCGCGGAGGCAGTATGGGCAGCAAGACAGAAGAGGACAGAGTTCCAGGGAAGAGGAATTTGAGAAGAAATTTGATAAGTATGACATCATACTGACAGAGATGCAGAATTAAATCTCTACCATTGCCAAGCATGTGAGTGGGAAACACCAACAGGGACAGTTTCCCAGCGACACTGAGTCCAATCCAAAGAAGAACTGCAGCGCCATTACCACCCGAAGTGGTAAAGCATATGATGGGCCCAGTAACCCCATAGGGGGTGATGATGGACAGGAGCACCAAGATAAGGGTCCTGAAGAGGAGGACGTTGAACCTGAAGTGACTCCCCAGCTAGTCAAAACACAAAAGGGGAGCACTTCTGGAGAAATTGTCAAGGGTAGCAACATACCCTTTCCTCAAAGATTGGCAAAGAATAAGATGAGCAAGCAGTTCGCACGATTTCTGGAACATCTGAAGAAAGTTCAGATTAATTTGCCATTGGTGGAAGTTCTGCAGGATATTCCTGCGTATGCTAAATTCCTGAAGGAAGCAGTAACTCAGCGAAAGGGATTTGGGGAGTTTGAGACAGTGAATCTCTTTGAGGAATGCAGCGCTGTAATTCAGAAAAAGATGCTTATCAAGAGGCAAGATCCGGGGAGCTTCACTATTCCTTGCGTTATTGGTGGCTTGGAGATCGGTCATGCCCTATGTGACTCTGGTGCGAGCATTAATCTGATGCCGCTAACTATCTTCAACAGATTGCAGATCGGAGAGATCAAACCAACCACTATCACTCTCCAAATGGCTGATCGCTCTCTTTCGCAGCCAAAGGGGATAGTGGAGGATGTGTTGGTGCAGGTCAAAGAGTTCATCTTTCCAGCAGATTTTGTTGTGCTGGATATGGAGGAAGACAAGAATGTGCAGCTTTGATCGATGTGAGAGATGGAGAATTGACTTTTCGATTCAATGACCAGAAGGTGACATTTTCGATTTCCGATGCGATGAAGAAGCACGAGGACAGGTATGATGAGTGCAACAGTGTTGAGGTAGTATCTCTTCCCTTTTCTTTTGATTCTGATAAGAAAGATGCTTTAGAGGAAGTTATTCATGATTCTTTGCACTCTAACTTTGACTTTGATGAGTTGTATGGAGTTTGTGATGAGTTGTTAGAGATGGTGAACGCATTGGAGAAGGCACCGGAGGTAAGGCCTAAGCAAGATGTGAAATTTCTGGAGTTGAGGACCAAGGAAGAGGAACTGGAAGCGAAGCTGAAGAAGGAACAGAAAAAAAACGAAGCCCCTGCGGTGGAGCTCAAAGATTTGCCAGAGACTCTAAGATATGTCTTCCTGGGAGAGAAGGACACGTATCCAGTGATCGTGAATTCAGCACTGTCTGAAACAGAAGTTGAAAAGCTGAAGAGAGTTCTGAGGATGCACAGAACCGCGATAGGGTGGCAGGTTTCCGACATAAGGGGGATCAGCCCGTCTATTGTGATGCATAAGATCATTTTGGAGGAAGGAATCAAGCCAAAAAGACAACCTCAGAGAAGACTGAACCCGAAAATGCAAGAGGTTGTGAAGAAGGAGGTGCTGAAATTGTTGGACAACAACATCATTTATGCTCCGAGTGACAGCGAGTGGGTCAGCCCAACTCACATGGTTCCGAAGAAAGGAGGTTTTGAGAAAGTCATCAAGCCTGGAGGAGAGGAAGTCATTGAGAGGCCAACCACTGGATGGCGATTCTGCATCGATTACAGGGCCTTGAATAATGCAACTCGTAAGGATCACTTTCCCCTACCTTTTATTGACCAAATGCTTGATCGTCTTGCAGGAAAATCGCACTACTGCTTCTTGGACGGATACTCTGGATATAATCAGATCATGGTGGCTCCGGAAGACCAACACAAGACAGCCTTTACTTGCCCCTACGGGATTTTCGCATACAGAAGAATGCCCTTTGGGCTGTGCAATGCGCCAGCCACTTTTCAAAGGTGCATGATGTCCATATTTCATGGTTTAATTGAAAATGTTATGGAGGTATTTATGGACGATTTTTCTGTTTTTGGCTTGTCTTTTGATGATTGTTTGGTTAATCTGAAAACTGTTTTGCAAAGGTGTGAGGAAACGAACCTAGTACTAAACTGGGAAAAATGTCACTTTATGGTTAGAGAAGGCATTGTGTTAGGACATAAGGTGTCAAGTAGGGGAATAGAGGTTGATAAGGCTAAGATTGTAGCTATTGAACAGCTTCCCTTACCTAAGACAGTGAAAGGAGTTAGGAGTTTCTTAGGACACGCTGGCTTTTATAGGAGGTTTATTCAAGACTTTTCTAAGATAACTAAGCCTTTGTGTAGTTTATTAGAAAAAGACATTGCCTTTGATTTCAGTGAGGAGTGTGTGAAGGCCTTTGAGAGATTGAAGAGAGCGTTAGTGTCGGCTCCTGTGTTAGTGATTCCTGACTGGGAGGAGGATTTTATTCTGATGTGTGATGCTAGTGACTCTGCTGTGGGGGTAGCTCTAGGCCAGGTTAGAGATAAGATCTTTAGAGTTATTGCCTATGCTAGCAAAACATTAAATCCTGCTCAAATTAATTATACTGTGACTGAGAAAGAGTTGCTTGCGGTTGTCTATGCTTATGATAAGTTTCGCCCTTATTTGATTGGAGCAAAGTCTATTGTCTATACTGATCATGCTGCGATTAGATATTTGTTTGCTAAGACTGACTCGAAACCTAGGCTGCTGAGATGGATTTTGCTTTTACAAGAATTTGATATGGAAATTCGGGATAAAAAGGGTTGTGAAAATGTGATTGCAGACCATCTATCTAGGTTAGAGAATCCGGTCGAGGGTGACAATCAGGCTAGTTTGATTAAGGAGGATTTTCCAGATGAGATGATTATGACTGTGACTACTTCTACTGTTCCGTGGTATGCGGATTTTTGCAATTTTTTTGTTGCAGGTATCCTACCTCCTGAAGCAGAGCCCTATCATAGGAAGAAGTTTCTAAAGGAGGCGAAATACTACTACTGGGAAGAACCGTACCTGTTTCGCAGGTGTGCTGACGGTATCATCCGCAGGTGTGTCCATCAAGGCGATTGGAGGAAGATCATGGAGGAATGCCACCATTCGGTAAGCGGAGGTCATTTCGGTGCGAACCGAACAGCTCGGAAGGTACTCTCTTGTGGTTTTTACTGGCCTTCAATTTTTAAGGATTGTATTTCTATGGTGAGAGCTTGTGAGCGATGTCAGAAAATGGGGAGTATAACTCGGAGGGATGAGATGCCACAGAAAATCTTTATTGAAGTCGATATATTCGACGTGTGGGGCATAGACTTTATGGGTCCTTTTCCATCTTCATTCGGGTTCAAATATATTCTCCTTGCTGTGGACTATGTGTCTCGATGGGTGGAGGCCATACCCACAGTTACTAATGACTCGCAAGTTGTGCTTAAGTTTTTGCAGGCATTAGTTGCTCGATTCGGCATTCCCAGGGCCTTGGTGAGCGATGGGGGCAGTCACTTCTGCAACAAGCTCATGGACAAACTGTTGGCAAGATACGGGGTGCGACAAAGAGTGACAACTGCATATCATCCGCAAGCCAATGGACAAGCTGAATTGGCTAATAGAGAGATCAAGCAAGTGCTGGAGAAGACGGTGGTCAACCGGAAGGACTGGAGTAAGAGATTAGATGACGCCCTTTGGGCCTACCGGACAGCTTTCAAGACACCAATCGGCATGTCTCCATACCAACTGGTCTACGGCAAGTCTTGCCACCTTCCAGTTGAGGTTGAACATAAGGCGTTCTGGGCAATTAAGACTTTGCATCTTGATTTCCTAAAAGCTCAAGGGGAGAGGATACAGAAACTGAACGAGCTCGAGGAATGGAGACATGAGGCCTATGAGAGCACGAAGTTGTGCAAGGAGAGAGCAAAACGATTCCATGACCGTCAGATTCGAGTAAAGAACTTCTACAAAGGTGACCTTGTTCTTTATTTTAATTCTCGTTTAAAATTATTTCCGGGTAAGTTCCGCTCTCGTTGGATAGGACCATACAAGGTGCACGAAGTATTCAAGAACGGGACTCTGAACTTGGAAACTGAAGATGGCCACCTCTTCAAGGTAAATGGGCACCAGGTCAAAAGATTTCACACTTCCGAGCCACCACGGACTGTGAATGAGATCTCACTCGCGTGATGGTAAGTGGGTAAGTTCGTCGAGCTCCCGACGTTAACTGCAGCGCTTCTTGGGAGGCAACCCAAGTGCAAACCGTTTGCTTGTATCGTTTAGGTTAGATTTGCATAAGTTCTGGTAATTTTCGCATTGTATTACGTTTGGGGGACGCCTAACTTGGTAGGAATTGATTAGATTGTTTCAGGGATGAAAAGTTATGATTTTTAAGGAAGAAATTCGTGAAAGGCCGTGACAAATCCCGAGCGAAATAATATCGTTCCGTTCGGGATGAT
The DNA here is from genome assembly GCA_026898455.1 of Plectranthus barbatus. Lineage (NCBI taxonomy): Eukaryota > Viridiplantae > Streptophyta > Magnoliopsida > Lamiales > Lamiaceae > Plectranthus > Plectranthus barbatus. Next base: position 135,796 of record JAPKLW010001023.1, on the reverse strand, counting down.
TTAATCGCAATAATTTTTGTCTCATCGAGACGTATCCCGAGCGGGACCCATACGTTCCGTTCGAGACGCGTGAATTTTGACGTATCCCGAGCAGGAGCAGTCTGTCCCGCTTGGGATGGATTTATCGGGGGAAATGAACAAATACCGTATTGTATCCCGAACGGGATGTATGTGTCCCGTTCGGGACCGGCCGGCTCGAACCTGCTATGCCGGTCCGGATCGCCCATCCCGAACGGGATAGGGTTTCTCCTCTCGGGATGGATCGCGCGCCTATATATTGAGGCTGCGCGGGATTCATTTTTTCTGCCCAAATTTTGCTCCCGAACGGTACCCTCCGACTTCCTTCGTTTTCCTTTCAATTTTCCGGCGAATCTAAGGTAATTTCTTCCCCTTATTCACGTTTCTTTATTGTTTCTTTGCATGGTTGAATTATTTTGCTTGTTGGATTTGGATTTGGTGATGGATATAGTAGGAATTGGGGGGATTTTGAACTATGCATGCTAGGTGTTCGACAGAATGTCTCAATGAGGTTTCATGGTTATTATACATGTTTTGTTCGATTTCTGGGCATATTTCTCGTTGTTTATTTTGCAAATATTCATGGAATTGAGAAATTAGGGCTTTGAAGGTGGTTGCACTACGGGGGACTTTATGTTCTAAATTCTTTGCAATGAAAATTCTGTGAATGTCAGTGGTGTATTTTGCTAGGAGTTTTTTATTTTCGCACAATTTGTTTCGTGATCCTGGGTGTTTGTTTGAAGGGAATGAGACTATTATTTGAATTAACTCTTGCTTAAATTTCTTGTAGAGAGCATGGCACCCAGACGCCCAACAGGTTTCACGGATGCCGAATACAACACATTCAAGGATCTTACCCTTGCCCGGAAACGATGACAAAACTGGGCATCCGTGAGGATGTGGAGACTTTACTACAGAACATTGGATGGAAGGCGTTGTTGGAGAAAAGATGGCCATCAATGGAGGAACAAACCAAGGAATTTCTGGCTTCCGCGTCTGTGCGGAAGAGTACCGGTAACTGGCCAACCCATCTAACCTTTAAGATGGGGGGCACCAGTTACACTCTGGAGAGGAAACAACTGGATGCCATCTATGGATGTGAGGAAGATGCAAGATATGTGCCGGATGAATTCGACCCCAAGGCGTTCTGGGAAATGATCTCAGGGGAGACATTGCTGGGGAATCTAAGGATGAAGCTTGCTAAGGCTACACTAGTGTGGAATCCGGTCCTACGGTACATACACAAAGTGGTGGCAAATTTGGTCTCCGGTCGCCACGAGTCAAACAATGTTATAATGTCGGAACTCTTCATGCTCCACTTCCTACTTGCCGGTGCATCATTCTCCATGGCTGCTGTGGCCATGGATAATTGGAGCCGTCCTCCCACTCGCACCAACATATACTGTGGGGGTCTCATCACGCCGATCCTTGATCATTTCCGGATTCCGCGGGTGGGGACTGAAGTGCCTGCATCCCAATTGGACCTCTCTGCGCTTGTTCTGGCGAAGTACATTTCTGTTGTACGGGAGAACGCCTTCTTGTACAAGTTAGTGGGCAATGCATGGTTTATGTTGCCAAACACTGCCGTTACTTCCATCATAGCCCCGGACTCGGAGGCTAATCTGCTGATGGAATCTCCCGACCACAGAGCGCACTGGTTCCGGAAGAGGCGTGGTGGCGGATATGGACTCTATGACTTGGTACAACCGGAGCCAGAAGATGCAGGGGATGAGTCCGCGGAAGAGGAGAAGCCAAATCCGAACCAGGGGGCCGGGACGTCCTCAGCTGGAGGGCGTAGCGCATGGCAGCAGGAGATGCTCCAGACCATGCGGGGCATGGCTTCTTCGATGGCAGGCATGGATTTGAGGATGGCCGGGCTGAGCACAGAGATGACTGGGTTGAGAGCCGACATGGGGGCTCAGAGGACTTGGATGGAGCAACAGTTCACGGGAGTGAACACCAGACTGTCAGGTGTTGAGACGGAGCTCCACGATTTGATTGATAATTTCCCATCATACTACCAGAGGCGCAGGTGCAACCCTGATGCTCCCGAAGGTGCCCCGCAGTGATTGTCGCCTTTCCGTCTCTTCAAACTTAGTTTCTTCGAACTAAGTTTGGGGGGTGGGACGGACGGCCGCCGGTTATTCCTTTTATCCTTATCTTTTATTTGATTGTTATGTTGTCGAACTGTTACTTTACTTGTTTTTGAATTATTTTACTTGCTTTTGTAGTGTAGTTAGGAGTTGATGGATTGTGTAGTTCGATGGGGTTGTAATGATAATTAATCTTGTCTGATGAGATTATTACATTTTGGAACTACTGGATACGTTGTGTGTGTGTTGATGATTACAGGTGGGCTGAACGAAATTCAAGCGAAACCATGCTGAAATTGTTAAGGAATGTTCACACTTGGTAATTTCTTAAAAAAGGGTACACGTTTTCTGATCTAACTCTCACACTGTGCTTGAAATTGAAATGTGTTGTGGGGAAAGGTTCTTAATTGTTATAACTTGACTTGAGATTGGACTTATGATGAAGCATAACTCGATTGAATCGTTTGAGCTTATGATAGGGCAGAATAACTTGAAATTGATGCATGCTTTAAGTTGAACAAATTTGGCAATTGATGTCATGTTATATTAATGCTTAGAACTCGAAATTTTTAACTTGTGAGATTTTGAGCCTGATGAGTACATTCTATCTCATCTTTGATTGTTTGAGAGAGGCGAGGCACAAGTGGAATGAGTAGAGTCTGTCGATGCCACTTAGTTTAACATGTACATTGAACTAGAAAATGATTTTAGGCCATTCTTTCTTAGTACCTACCTGTGATATTTGTGGAGAATAAGGTGGAAATATGATTATCCTAGCCCTTGTTTTGAAGCCAACTTGAGCCTTGAATTCTTTCATGATAAATTTAGGAACAAGTCGTGGGTAGAGAGAATACGAGATATGGAGAAGTGGGTATGTTTGTTTGAGATGAAAAGTGAATTGTACTAGAAAATGAAGGAAAGGAGGAAAAGAAAAGAAAATGATAAAAATAAAAAGAAAAGTAGATGGCAAGTTGAATGCATATGTAGTGAAAAGAAAGATGAGAACTTGTCGGGGTGTGAAATAAGAGTAAGCCTTTGATATTGAAGGGTTGATCGTTTGAATATTGGCAAGTTGAATGCATAAGTAGTGATGAAGGTGAGAACTTGTCGGGTTTTGGAATAAGAGTAGGTACTTTGATATAGAGTGGTTGAATGGTTGAATGTTGAGAAAGGGGATTGAATGAATGAGTCACTTTTGCCTAAAACACCCTACCTATTAGTCAGCCACGTTACAACCCGATAAAAGCCCTATTTGATTCTAGAACGATGTGTCGATGTGAACAATAGTGGCTGAGATGAACAATATGAGTGAAACTTGTGCGCTTGTGTTTGAGTGAAAGAGAGAAAAATTAACCTGATACAGTTGAGTGTGAGTGTTACTCCTTATATAATCACATGCCGGTAAGGTTGAGTTCTTTGCATTAATCCAAACATGGTGGATAATGAAAAATTTGTGAGATTGAAGTATGCATCGATAGATAGTGGTGAGCTATGAAGCATTGCACCAAGCGAATGAAAATCTAGTTTTTGTTTTCTTGATTGAGGACAATCAAGGGTTTAAGTTTGGGGGGTTTGATATGTGTGTAATTTGCATGATTTTTGGGATGTGAATTGAGTGAATTGGTGTGAAGTTGGTACACAAATCACACACATATCTCTTCATTTCTTGGTTTTCCTTCACTTGGTGTTTTGGAGTTGTTTTGTGTGTGCAGGATGTGAAAAAGGTGAAAAAATGCAATTTTTGAGCTAAAAAGGGAGCATGGGCCGTGAATAATCCCGTTCGGGACGACTAGGTCCCGTTTGGGATAGAAAAAGCTTAAAAAATGGCTAAGTGTCGAATTGCCGTAGCCCATCCCGAGCGGGATGGGTTTGTCCCGTTCGGGACCGATGCTCGGGACGCAACCTCCCGTCCGGGATACGTCAAAGTGGCGAGAAGATGAAGACGAGAAGCGAGACGCCGTGGCCGGTCCCGTTCGGAACCATATGGTCCCGTTCGGGACGGGTCTGGATCTTAGGGTTCTGACCCCGATCCATCCCGAGCGGGATGAGATTTCGTTCTTGAGCATCCCGTTCGGGATGGGTCTGACTGGGCTGCGGGATTTCCACCTATAAAAGGCCAAGAGCTGTGACAGAGAAGGGGTTCGACTTTTGAAAACCCTAGGGAGACTAAGGCATAATCGGAGGCGATTTTCACTTCCGGAAAGCTGGAAATTGAAGGTGGAAGGAAGGATTCGAAGCGAGATTGAAGATTCATCATTAATTCCTAAGCTTCTTTATTCTACTTTCTCTTCTATGTTCTACTTTATGGTTTTGATGAATTCATTTAGAATTATGAGTAGCTAAACTCATTGTTGAGGATTTGGATGTGATTGGGATGATTTGAATATTGTTTGGATTTGGATTATTGAAGTTTTTCAAGGTTTTGATTTTTATTGTGGATTCAATTTGTGTTCCTTTCATGATTGATCACCATGTGTTGGAAAGTATGCCTCAATGAATTAACTTGATAGGTTTGTGCATTAGAGGGGATTGCAATAATAATTGGGTATTATTTCACTTAGAAGATAGGTGAATTGGTATCTAGGTCAATGAGTTCATGTGCTTTTGGGAGTTAATTGAGATTAATACACCTAGACTTAGGTTGAGATTTCAATTAGTCAACGGTTATTGCACCGGTATTAAGGGTTTTAACTAGAGTTTGATGAACCGACCCATGCTATCTATTGAATCTGGTTCGTGTGAGTGACAAGTCCAAACATATTCATAATCTACTCCCAATCCATCCTATATTCCTCAACCGTAATCCTTTGGAATTTACTTAGTCGAATTGAAGTTTATTTAATTGTTTTAGTCGTTAATTGCATGTTAGATAGTTGGAATTTGATATTCAAAGTATTTTATCGCATCTAGATATTAGGTTTCAAAATCAGACTTTTACTTGAATAACGGGCGAATTGAGTCTTCGTGTTCGATAATTTATACTTGATAAAAAATACTGCAATCAGCGGAAGCCGGCATTAAGCATGAAAGATCTGCACCAAGGCAACCGCAGCAGAATGGACTGGCAGAACGTAGGAACAGGACGCTGAAAGAAGCGGTCCGGTCCATGCTGGCAGAATCCGGCTTAGAACAGAGTTTTTGGGGAGAAGCGTTGGTGACGGCCTGCTATACTCAGAATAGAAGCGGGATCAACGACAGACTCAAGAAAACTCCCTACGAAGTTTATTTTGGTCGTAAGCCTTCTATAGATCATCTTCGTGCTTTCGGTTCACCATGTTATGTCCATAATAATGGTAAGTCGAAGTTAAATGCTTTTTCGCCTAAGGCTGATGAGGGTGTCCTTGTCGGATATGGACATCCCTCTCACAAGGGCTATAGAGTATTTAACAAGACAACCAAACTTGTGGAAATAACATGCAATGTTGTTTTTGATGAAGCTACTTTAGTGCGCAGGACATTACGACAACTGGCTGAAGATGTTCCTGAGGTCAATGATGTCGTTGATCAGTTGGGCAGGAATTCTTCCAATGCTCAACCAACTGGTTTGACTAGACCTATGACTGGATCATCTTCACAACCAGTATCCTCGGTTGCCCATCAGCAATCCGGGAGGGTCGGTGATGCAATTGACCTTGCTGAGACCTTACACTCAATCTCCCTGAGTGGAACTGGCTCAAAAATTCCAGAAGAAGACGATGTACCAGCTGGAGTGGATACACCAGCTGACGATATAGTTATTGCCGAAGGATCAGGAGATCAGTCAGAGAGTGAAGCTGATGAAGAGATTATTCCACCTGGTGAAGGTCAACCACCAGTTGCAATTGCTGCTCCGACTGGTGAAGTTCAGGAATCACCAGTCATCAGGACAGAAGAACCAACGCCAGCAAATTCTCATCTTCCCAAATGGCTGAGAAATCACCCATCCGATGTTATTCTCGGTGATCCAGAAGGTTCTGTTCAGACTCGACACGGCAGTGCGCTCCTGACTTGTTTTATTTCTCAAGTGGAACCTACTTCCATAGGAGTTGCGCTAGAATCTGCCGATTGGATTAATGACATGCAAGAAGAGCTTGCGGAATTCACTCGCAACAATGTTTGGGACTTGGTAGAGAGACCATCACATCAGTCAGTGATTGGCACCAAGTGGGTTTTCAAGAACAAGCGAGATGAGGATGGCATTGTAATCAGAAACAAAGCTCGATTAGTTGCCAAAGGTTACAAACAGTGTGAAGGCATCGACTTCGACGAGACCTTCGCACCAGTTGCAAGAATGGACGCGATACGGCTGTTCCTTGCGTATGCAGCGTATCATGGTTTCACGGTATTCCAGATGGACGTGAAGAGCGCCTTCTTGAATGGCGAGCTAAAGGAGGAAGTATATGTCGAACAACCTCCAGGCTTTGAAATAGGCACCAAAGTGTACAAGCTGAGAAAGGCCCTGTATGGATTGAAACAGGCGCCCAGGGCTTGGTACGAGACGCTATCACAGTTCCTAATCAGTAATGGATTTCGGAAAGGGAAGATCGATAGGACTCTCTTCATTATCAAGGATGCTGATGATATGCTAATGGTGCAGATATATGTCGATGACATTATATTCGGGTCAAAGAATATGTCTCTCTGTGAGAAGTTTTCTCAACTGATGCAGAACTCATTCCAGATGAGTATGATGGGCAAATTAACATACTTCCTAGGACTCCAAGTCCAGCAGTCAGCTGATGGAATTTTTATTAATCAGAGGAAGTATGCCAAGGACCTAATTCAGAAATATTGTCCAGAGAAAACTAAGGCTCTCAGAATACCGATGAGCACCAGTTGCCAGATCTTTCTTGATGAAGAAGGAGAATCGGTTAATCCTTCCAGCTACAGAGGTATTATTGGATCACTTCTCTATCTGACAGCCAGCAGACCCGACATTTCATACTCAGTCGGAGTGTGTGCCAGATTTCAAGCCAATCCAAAGAAGTCACACATGGAAGCTGCAAGGAGAATAGTGAAATACCTCAAAGGAACTGAATCACTTGGCTTATGGTACCCCAGGAATGATGAGCTTACACTCATTGGGTATTCAGATTCAGATTTTGCTGGATGCCGTATAGATAGAAAAAGTACCAGTGGTACGTGTCAGTTTCTAGGACACAAGCTAATCAGCTGGTTTAGCAAGAAGCAACACTCGGTTGCTACATCTACTACTGAGGCTGAATATGTTGCCGCTGCCAGTTGCTGTGCTCAAATTCTCTGGATCAAGCAACAACTGGAAGATTATGAAGTGGACACTGGTTGTGTACCCATCTATTGCGACAACAGCAGCGCTATGTGCATAACGAAGAATCCGGTTCATCACTCTAGGACCAAGCACATAGATATCCGACATCACTTCATACGTGATCATGTCGAGAAGAAGGATGTCAGCGTAGAGTATATCAGAACCGAAGATCAACTAGCTGACATCTTCACCAAACCTTTGCCAGAAGCAAGATTCAAGGAGTTGTGCATCAAACTCGGTCTTATGGAGATTGATGCGAGCCCTAGTGTTGAGGAAGAATGAGTCCCAGCTCTCATTCCGCTCTTGATTTTCTGAAGGATGCTGATTAAGACTAAGTCCAAGCTCTTAGTCTTCATGTTTTCTTTAGTGGTGGCTCAAAACCACAGGTGGTATCTACTGGCAGAACTTATTCCATAAACAACGAAGGAAATGAGTCCCAGCTCTCATTTCGAATTTGCCAGCAGTCATGAACCTTCAGTCGAAGTAAAATTGGGTCCCAGCTCCCAATTCCAAGCAATGATGAAGAAGTGAAGAGAAGATTATGCGGAATGAATTGAGTCCAAGCTCTCAATTCTTTCAATCTTTCAAGTTGTCAGCAGACAACTGGTGATATATCAACGACTGGTGAAAATTGAGTCCTAGCTCTCAATTTGTCTAAGTACACTGGAATCAGTTGTGAGTATCAGTTGCCGACTGGTTAGAAGGCCATACTGGCAGGGGGAAGTATGCGACTGGCGTATACTACTGATGACCAAGTATACTACTGATGACCAGTTGAGTCCCAGCTCTCAACTGACGTTCTCTTGAAGTCCAAGAGTCGTGCCAGCTGTCGCAGAAATGGCGGGAAAGGTTTAAAATTGGTCTTGCGTATGCATATCTACGAATTTAATACGGCATTTAATGCCACATTTATTGCGCACAGTGACTGCGCAGTCAAAGGCAATCTCGCGACCAATCAGCGTGTGCCATGTCAGCTACACGTACCATCCCACGTCAGCACGAACACGCACGTCGCTACAGGGAATCGTGCCTGCTGATGACCGTCGATTCTCACTTTTGACGAATTCATCTCGTCCATCCATCCCAGCATGGCACCAGTATAAATTGCTGTTATTCGTGATCGAAAAAACCCTTATCATTCCTTCAAATTTTTCGAACATTTTTCCGTTCATCTTCCTTAAATTTTCCGAACACTTACTCCCTGATAACATGGCATCTTCATCCAAACCCGCTGCTGATAAATCATCCTCTTCCACTGAGTCTATGGATTTAGACCTACCATTAGCCGAATCTCACATGCCTACCTTCACAGGCATTGTGAAAGAAGAAGATATAGATTATACCTATCCCTTCAACAAACTTGTTCAGTTGAACAAAAAGGCCACCCAACATCTCCTTTCCAACTCCCAGATCAGAGCCGCCCAAGTCCAGAAGGAGAAGATTTTGAATGACAAACTGGCCGAGAAGCATTTCGGCGAGGAGCTCATGGAAATGATCGATCATGAGCAGCTCCGACCATACTTGACGGCAACCCCCAGGAACTTCCACCCACATATGGTCGCCGAGTTCTATGCTCGCGCGGTGATAGCTGACGACAGGAAATCCTTCACCACGTCAGTGTTCGGACACCTGATCACCATCTTCAAGATTGGCATGAAGAAGTCAGAGATGGAAGAATACTGGCAGATGGTATGCGACATTGTGGTGCGCATGCTCCAGTGCGAGGTCGGCTCCTATGCCGAACTAAGCTTAAAGAAGTTCTCCGTTATGTGCGCGCTGGAGGACGGCATATATGGCAACTGGGCCGAGTTCATTTTCGGCCGGCTGCTGGAGAATGTGGAGAAGAACTGCACAGTCAAGACTGACGGCAGGTTCCTCCATGCAGTGTCTTTTGGCCTGCGCATCAGCCACATTCTGGAGGTGGAGATGGGAGACCGAGTCGACCGAGGGGAGCAACTGGTCGGGTCTGACTTTATCCCAGTCACCAAGGTCAAACTTCCTGGCCCAGACTACAAGAAGCCTCAACGGCTGAGAGGCAAGATGGCTGTGGACCCTGCTGACCAAGTTTCTGAGGAGGAGTCAGAACCAGTAGATGAGGCTGTGCCAGCTGTAGCTCTTCCGCTGACAGCTGAGGCGAAGGAAGAAATGAAGAGGAAGTATGAGGTGGAATCCTCATTTCTCGAGATGGAGCAAGCAGTGACTGGGTCATCAGCTCAGATGCCAGTCACCAGGTCTTCTCCAAGGAAGAAACCCAAGTTGCACCAGTCTCAGCAGCCCCAGCCAGCTGTCATCTATGCTCCAGAATCAAAGAAGATACCTATACCAGTCAAGAAGTCCGTCCTTGGACTGACTGAGGAGGAGACGATAGAAAAAATGACCAGGAAAAGGAAAAGGGTCAAAACCAAAGCTCAAAGGCTGGCTGAGCAAGCTGCGAAGGAACAAACAGCTTCCATTGTCAAAAAGAAGCAGGCTCAGGCAAGGCTGAAGGCCTTGGCCGACCAGCGAAAGAGGGAGGCTGAGCTGGCAGCCCGCGATGAAGCCTTTGCCAAGATAAAGGCTGAGCATGATTCTCGACGTCAGGCGCAACTGGCGGAGCAAGTGCATCAGGTGGCCAAGGGCAAATGGACAGTTGCCCAAACTTCAAGTGACATGCCACCAGCACCAGCTCCAGGCCAGATCCTTTCTGACGAAACTTTCTCGCGCCTGATGGTCATGGGAGCTGAGGAGGACGTACTATCTCTAGTAGATATGTACCAGCCTGAGGAGGATGTGCCTCAAGTCCCTCCACCCGCGCAAGGGGGTGGTGGAGGTGAATCTGAAGTCCCACTGGCCGCGCAAGGGGATGCCAGTGGAGGAGTTGTTGTGCGGGCGACCACCCCGGAAAAACTGGCGAGTTTCTCTGATGATGTAGAGATAAGGGACGAGGAACCAGCTGCCCCAGCTGAGGAGGACGAAGTTGCAATGGAGACTACTGATGAGGAACCAGCTGCTCCAGCTGCGCCAGTCATAATCATTCCCGAAGAGGAATCCTCACCAGTGGTACATCACTCCAGGGTGCAGCGGATGGAGCCAAGGGATCTTTTCCCCAATTTTGAGGCTGAGGCTCGTCCAGCTGCCAGTCGTCCACACTCTTCCGAAGCATCATCTTCTGGACGACCAGCTGCACCCACACCAGCATCAGCGCCTCGTGTGCTTCAAGAGAGGAGTTCTTACATGCTGAGTATCCACCTTCATGACCTGATCGTCACAGGGATTCACAGGTGGGAGCACCGCGGGGACCTGGCGTTTTGAAATTCAAGAGTGTCGGAGCTTTCAGCATTCTACATTATCCCCACCAGCGGTCTCCCTCACCAGTCGATCTATGCCTCAAGGATCCTGGACTGGTGCCTGCCCCTGCATCCAGTGGAGTACTTCAACCTCTCCCTCTATGAGTATGCTGAGAACATCACAGCCGAGGTGGAGAGGGTTGTTGATGAGGACTTAGTCACCAGGTTTGGGGACCTGGCTGACATTCTTGATGCCGAACTCTTTCTGGAGTTCCGGAGATAGAGGATCTTCGACTGGTGCGAGCGCAAGCTAAATGTTGAGGAGCACGCAGTGCTGTATGCCAGGCTCGGGCTTGGGTACTGGCGAGCAGAGGAGGAATGGGCAAATGAGTTTATGGGTACTGAAGCCCAAGGCCACCACCAGCTGTCTATCAGGCGAATCAAGCGCCGATTGCAGAAGATTGCTCTTTACAGACAGCTGACTGGATCCTCAGGCCTTCCACGATCAAAACCGAAGTTACCTTTCCTCCAGTTCCAGAGCACCAGCCGCGGATATCAGCTGATATACGCTCTCCGCCGCATCAGGGTAATTGTTACTCTCCCCAGGATCCCTCCATATTTTGCTATTCTCTTTGACATGGCTGCCAGCTCTCTGCTGGTAGACCACAGAGTGGAGGAGGATCCCTCGAGAGGTTGGTGGCTGACCACTGCCGTCCCCCCTGTTCCAATGGTCATGGGCGATCTTGTCCCATATCATATGGACTGGCAGCTGGTGGTTTTCACAGCCCCACCTGTTTTTGTACAAGTCCCGCCAGCACCAGCTGAAGTGCCCGCGGAGGAGCCAACATCAGCTGAAGTGCCCGCGGAGGTGCCAGCAGCAGCCGAGGTGCCCGCGGAGGAGCCCACCCCAGTGGAGGTACCAGCTGAGTCTGCACCAGAGATGGCTGATACCGCAACTGATGCGCCTTCCACTTCCATGGAAGTTTCCGCGGAGCCACTCTCTGAGATCCATCCTCCAGCACTTCTTGCTTTCATTGATGCCAGGATGGATCAGCGTTTTGCCTCCTTCCAAGAGCATGTGGAGCAGCGCCTTGAATCTGTCACCACAGGTGTTTCCACCTTTTTGGCGCGGATCCAAGAGGGGGAAAGTGCGCGAGCACTGGCTAAAGAGGAGAGAGCCAGAATTGCTGAGGAGGAGAGACGCCTTGCAGCTGAAGAGAGGAGAATTGCTGCTGAATGGAGGATGAAGAGAGAGGAAGACATGGCCGCACTTTCTGAGATCCTGAGGTCTATCACCAGTTCTCGGACTCAGTCACCAGGATCATCTTCCAGGCCATAGTCTAGTCAGTTATCATTCAATGTACATGTAATTGCTAAATCATTAATGGAATGTTAACTGACAAGTTGATGACAATCTCTTATTGTCCAACAATTGTCAAGTTTTTATTTATCAGCTGAATTTACACATCCAGTGTAATCAGCACCAGCACTCATCTTGCATGTTAAATTTATTTACATGCTTATTTGCTCTGATCTTAATTTCCATATTTTTAAACGAGCAATATCTTTCCTTAGTTGAGGGGGAAGATTTCTTTTAGTTAGAGCTGATGTTGAGGAAGTAATTTCATGGGTTTAGATCTGATAGGTTTCACTTGTAAAACCCTGAAATCCTTTGTAACTTTCCTCATCAGCTGAGTGCTCGCTGGTTAGGCTTTGATCGCACCAAAAAGGGGGAAATTGTTAGGAAATCTGTCTAAGGTTTCCTCCCCCAGCAGCTTACTTGTTTAGATTATAGTTTTGGTGGATCAAATCCTAAGTCCTACCAGCGTCAGTTGTCTCTACATAGCTCTAGTCTTAAATGTAAAGTCCTGTTTAGGTCTATTGAGTTGTAAGTCGCAGCTGATCAAGACTCATGCTGGCACTGTTCACCAGCATGAGAAATACTTACCACTGGCTACTGTTCACCAGTTGGGAAAAGTTTCATCAGCAAGTGGCTGACAAAGACTCATGCTGACACTGTTCACCAGCATGAGAAGAACTTATGAATGGCTACTATTCACCAGTTGGGAAGGGTTTCATCAGCAGGCGGCTGACAAACCTTACCAGGAGACTGCGTGTTCCTTCTTACACTATTCACCAGCGGTGATTTCACCAGTCATGGGAGATTCCGAAAAGAGTTTTACATCCAGACATTTGGTAGACTTTGATTATACCAGGGCAATTCACCAGCAGAGACTGCCAGCACAAGATCACCAGTATGATCTACCAGTCAGATGTTACCAGCAGAATTCCAGATTCTCTCTCCCCGCGTAGTAGAGACAAAAAGATGATTCTCTGAGGAATCGACTGACAAAGGATGACTTTAAGGAAGGATAACTTAAAGTCTATCAGTCACAAGACGCTAGTCTTATTCCTCGGACTGACAGAAAGAGCCGTTCTGACACAAAGAGATCTGTGTCAGATAAAGCGGTCAAAGGTATGGTTCCTTTTCGGAAAAGCATACCTGCCGCCGTCAGAAGGACATCCGAGATCTGACACCTTTCCGGATGCGTCCAAACAGCTAGAAAGTTTGAATCGGTTCCTGCGGCTACAAATACGTCGCAACCACCAACATTCAAACATTAGATTCCACGAGCCATTGATTCCACGATTCCATTCATCTGCTCAACCACCGAAAGAACTGATATTACTGCAAAATCGCATAAAGTACTTTCGAGGCTTTTCATAAAGCTTTCCGTGTGTTGATTTATCAAACACGAGACTTCAAGCTCTAAGCTTGTAAGTTAAAGATCTCACATGGTGTTCTTTCTCCTTCGAGAGAGTTCACAGCAGCTCCTGTGCTTACCAGCACTTGAGTTCTTACGGGCATTCTGCCGTAGAGACTGTTACGTTCTTGGGAGAACTAAAACACCTAGCTAGCTGTGGAGGTTGAAGTGACGTGCTCGCACTCCATTAGCTGTGAAGAGTTGAAGAAGGATCCAGGACCGGGAGCGGTTGATCTAGTGAACTGGTGGACGAGGCATTCACCAGCTAGGGATAGATCGTAGGAGACCTGTACCTGATTACTCTTAGTGGAATTTCCAGTGCTTCGACTGGAAAGTGGACGTAGATCGATTGATCGAACCACTATAAAATCCTTGTGTTATTTATCAGCTTTCTGTCTTTCATTCATATTTTAAACCCAGCACTCAAGTACTGGTGTATATCCTGAAACTGATATATAACTGTGCAAACAAGGCTAAATATTCTAAGTTTTGAATCACCAGCTGACAGGTCTCAGTTGTCAGCTGTGTACTGAGTAACCAGCACCAGCTGACCAGTTACCAGTTGTCAGCTGTGTGTAAGTAGCGTGCAAGAAAACACTTAACTTTATTTCCGCTGCGTAACGTTTATACTCTGAAAAACCGGGACCAACATAAAGCTTCTTTAGTTTTGTCAAGGCTCGAATAAAGTGAGCAAATAAGTTTTTCATCACTAGCAATTTTAAGTTTTTGATAATCACACTCATAAATTATTTGAAAAATTTTAAGCAAGAGGGAATGTTCTTCTGTATCTCATTGTGTGACCTAGATTTTTCAATTTTATCGGTCAAGGTAGAAACTTGAAATTTTAATGACGTGTTTTCATTGAGTAATGCATCTTTCTATTCACGAAATTTTGAAAATTCTTTTGAAAGATCTTCAAGGGAAGCGTTATATGAATTCGAGCAAATAGATTCAGTGTCCTCGAGTATGAATGCAGAAGAACTAGAAACTAGGTCAGAATAAGTTACCAATTTTCCAGTTCCCAGTTCTTCAGTTTCAGCGTCTGAAGCATCATCTCTGATTGCAGCCATGAAGACCAAGAGTGCTTCCTCCTCCGACTGGTCTCCCGATGTGTAATAACCATCATCATTTTCGGGAATATATGGAAATTCAGTTCTGGAAAACATGGTGTTTGCAATAGCTTTGGAAGCTCTCTTTTCAAAGATTTTCGTCAGCCTTTCACACTCATTTTTATCAACAAGAGGGCACTCCTACTTGAGGTGGTTAGGAGAATTTTACTGAAATCAAGCTTTTGGTGCTCTTTCAATGAACTTTTGATCACCTCCCTGCGATCCTTCAGTTTTTGTTTTAGCTCCTTCACTGAGCTTGGTCAGTTTCCTCATTTGCACCTCTAGTATAGCAACTAAACTTTCCTCCTCCTTCTTGTGGGAGTACGATGTTGAAGGAGCATTGTTGTTCCCAGATCAGAGTACAGATAATGTGTAGCAGAAGTAATTAAATCAATAAAATACACTCTAAGTACATACCATTTAGTTTATATCGCAGTTTTTGGTTAACAGTCTTTAGAAACACTGTTTGATTTTAGTCAGCAAATTAGAATAACAATTTTACAAATCTAAATAGTAGATAGTTTATACGCTTCAACACTTACGCAGCAAGTGTTGAAGGTTTTAAGATATCTTAGAAAACTATAAAGTGCAAAATTTAAATTAAACTTTAAACGACACAGGATATTATAGTGGTTCGGAGCGTTAAGTCCTACGTCCACTCTTCGGATATCAGATCCAATAATTTACTAAGTTAAGAAGATACAATCCTCACGATCTATAGCCACTTGCTGTAGAAACCTTGATAAGCTCGTTTTTCTACTCACTTATCGCTTCATTTTTCTTTTCTTTTATGCATTTTAGTATGTTTTCTTGAATAAACTGAGCATGAGTATATATTAGAGGGTATTACGCTTGTCATGGTGAGATTTCGCAGGTTTTAGGCCAAATCCAATGGAGAACCCGTACCGAGAGCAGCAGATGTTCGATGAAACAGTCACAAATCCTTCCACCGTTGGAATCTGAGCTAATGGAGCATGGCATTTGAAAGATCTTTGAGTTAGCTTTCCAACGCAACTGGAATCGGATCAATCGGAGTTCGGACGCGAAAGTTATGGCCAAAACAGTGAGACTGCGCAGAAGGGTCAGAAGTAGAGAAACGGTCTCTGTCTCGCCCGAAATGGAAGCCATCTCGACCGAGACAGAAGCATTCATCTCGGCCGTGGCAGGTTCTATCTCGGCCGAGACGCGGGATTTTTCAGCACAAATTCGTACGCCACTGAAGATTTGAAAGGGGAAGATATTATATCAAGATTTGGACGAATTTTGAAGCGAAGATACCATCCAAGGCCTCAACCCTACTACTATATAAACTCATAATTAGTTCAGAATTCATACCCTTTTCCTTACGATCCCATCTTTTATTCCATACTTTATTTTCTGTTTTCTTTAAGTTTTGCTAGAATTCCTCTTTACTTTTATTTGTCAAACCTTTATTTTTCAATGCAATCTTTATTTTTCCTCGCAATGTTTACTTTCAATATGTTAGGCTAGAACCCTAAACAAGTTCTAGGGTTTCTCCTTCTGTGATACATGTTTTGATTCAATTGTTCAAATCCTTTTATTGGTTTGAATCCTATGTTTTTATTTCAAATCTATTTTCAATTGAAGGATCAAGAGATGAAAATTGGAATAGGTTTTAGTTATTAATTGAAGGACCGAGAGGTGAAAATTGATAATAGAAAGTTAGGAATTAATACTTTTGATTATCTGTCCGACCAAGAAGATTTCAATTGTAGGATTAATCTGGATTTTTATTAAATTGATTAACTTTGTGTGTTTGAGACCGAGAGGAGATAACCACTAGTTAGTAATTTAGGATTTAATTGCCCGACCAAGGAATTAATTCCACATTAACAGATTTTCCACCAAAAATATCTTTTCTGGGTTTGAATATTTGTTTCTTGCATGTTGATCAGTTTGGTAGATTTCCCTAGAATCTGTACTTTTTAATATTTGTTTTTATCTCTTTAATTTCCTTGTTTTGAAAACCCAAAACCCTTTTTAAATTGATTTACCCAAACAAGAGTTCTGAAAACCATCTCTAGTACATGAATCCCTTCGTAGCACTATCCCTGTGGGTTCGACAACCTTAGGGTTTTACAAATTTATTTGCTACTATTTTTTTAGTTATCAAATTGGCGCCGTTGCCGGGGATAGTCAGACGGCGAATCATTACTAGAAAGTCGAAGAACTTCTGGATTGGGTAGTACTTTCTTAATTTTATTTTTAATTTTCGAGTCAGTTCTGTTTTTCGCGTGCGTGCGTGTGTGTCGCGTCTGTCTCGGCCGAGGTGAGTCCCACCACGGTCGAGATGTATTCCTTATCCCGGCCGAGATACATCCTAAATCGGCCGAGACGAATTTTTCCATCCCGGCCGAGATAGCGTCTAGCACGGCCGGGACAGCCTGATTTCTTTCTCATTTACTGTGCAGGTGCATGAACACAAGGAATAAAGGAAAGGCACTCGAACCTTTTATACCAGAGATTGAAGCAGTCTGCAGGACCAACAGAAAGAAGGGAAAGAAGCTGAACTTTGAGATGGCAGAAAATCCGGAAGCCCCACTGCAAAACATGACACCAGAAGAGCAGAGGCAATTCGTGAATGAGGTGCAACAACTGAGGGCGCAACTTCTTGCAGCCCAAGCTACCCAAGCCGAGCAAGCCGCGAGACTGGCGGAGCTGAATGAAAGACATGTAGTGATTCCACAGAGGTCTATTCTAGACCGATTTGTACCACAGCAGGAGGAAGCAGGATTCAGGGTTGGCATCAACGCCAACAATTTTGAGCTGCGCACAGGACTGATACAGATGGTGCAGCAGAACCAGTTTGGGGGGAGAGCCGTAGAGGATCCGTATGCACACCTCAGTCAATTCATAGAGGTGTGCGACACGATAAAGCAGAATGGAGTCCCCCAAGACGCCATCAGGATGAGACTGTTCTCGTTCTCACTCAGAGACGAGGCGAGGTCTTGGTTTGCTGGGCTTGACAAAAGCCAAATCGGGACATGGGAGGAGCTGCGAGCAGCATTCCTCACCAACTACTTCCCGCCGAGCCTGCTGCTGAAAAGGAAGGCTGCCATCACCACATTCAAGCAGCTGTACGATAAATCCCTGCATGAAGCCTGGAAGAGATATAAGGAGCTGCTGAGACTCTGCCCTGGGCATGGAATCGACCTTGAAATGCAGGTCTGTCACTTCTACAAAGGCCTGACTCCGCACATGAAGCAGTTAGTCGATGCATCTTCTGGTGGGGTACTGATGAAGAAGAGCGGAACAGAAAGCATGAGGTTGCTAGCAGACATGGCACTGAACAGCCACCAATGGCCGACCGAGAGACAGATGGTACCAGTCAAAGCCGTGGAAGCCAAGCCAGAGTTCGATGTGGTCGCGGAGGTGAAGAAACTCCGAGAGGAAATTGAGAAGCTGGGGACCACAAAGGTTGCTGCCAATCCTACTGAGCAGAGCATGGCAATTGTACCGGTGGAGGCTGATTACATCAATCGGGGAACAAGCAGTTCATCTGGAGCTGGAAGTTCGGAGGTAAACTACATAGGCGGTGGTTACCACAATAACTACCGCGGTAATCAGGGGTATCTCTATAACCATGGGCGATCTCACCCTAGTTTCTCTTATGCTAACCCCTCTGCTGCAGAGCACCCTCCTCCTGGTTTTGATGTAGGTACCGGAGGCGAAATTGTGGAGAGAAAGAAGTCCGTGCTGGAAGACACATTGGAGAAATTTATCAAGAGCTCGGACAATCGATTTGGCAAGGTGGAGAACGAAGTAAAAGGAATGGCCAATCACATGCAAGTAATGACAAAGCATCTGGAGATGATGGACGTCCAATTGAGTCAGATCTCCAACACCTTAGGGAATCAGCACAAGCCGGGGCAACTTTCGAGCATGACGGAAAAAAATCCAGCAAGGGAAAAGACAGTCAATGCCATCTCGCTTCGATCTGGAAGGAGATATGAAGGCCCGAGCAACCCGGAAGGAGGAGAAAGTGAAACAGGGGAAGGAAACCCCACGGAAGACCGCTCTGTCTCGGCCGAGATGACCACCATCCCGGTCGAGGCAGAGGAAAGTAGCCCGGCCGAGGCAGAGTGTGAACCGGCCGAGACTGATCAGCCCAGCCCGGCCGAGATAAGCCAGACACGGCCGGGGCAGAAGCAGAGCAGGACGGCCGAGATAGACGCATCTCGGTCGAAACAGAAGGCCAAGCAGGGTGAGAAAGAGAAGGAGAAAGAAGGAAGAAAAGCTGATCCGGTGCCTCCTATGCCCTTCCCACAGAGATTCGCAAAGAAAAGGGAAGACTCTAAATTCACTAATTTTGTTGAAAATCTTAAAAAAGTGAATATTAATATACCTCTTGTTGAAGCTCTCAGGGAGATACCGCGATACATGAAGTTCTTAAGGAGGCTGATGAGCGAGAAGAAGCAGTTCATCGAGAACGAAACTGTAAAGATCCATGAAGAATGCAGCCTACTCCTACAGAAGCAGATCCCGATCAAGAGGTCTGACCCAGGATGCTTCTCGATACCTATCGAGATTGGAGGAAAGGAGTTCCAAAATGTGTTGTGCGATACAGGGGCAAGCATCAACCTGATGCCCTTGTCCATCTACAAGAAATTGGAGATAGGGGAGATGAGAGCCACTACGATAACCCTGCAGATGGCGGACCGATCTGTGTCCAAGCCAAAAGGTATTGTAGAGGATGTACTTATTAGAGTTGGTCATCTAATTTTTCCTGCAGACTTCG
Organism: Plectranthus barbatus; assembly: GCA_026898455.1. Lineage (NCBI taxonomy): Eukaryota > Viridiplantae > Streptophyta > Magnoliopsida > Lamiales > Lamiaceae > Plectranthus > Plectranthus barbatus. Next base: position 116,520 of record JAPKLW010001023.1, on the reverse strand, counting down.
TTGTCCATGAGATGAAGGAAGATGCCAACACTCCGATGATCCTGGGAAGAGAGTTCCTCGACACAGCTGGTGTCCTGATCGACTGCAAGAAGGGAGAGATCACCTTGAGGGGGAATGAAGAGTCGATAACCTTCTGCATTGACAAGAACAAGAGGAAAGGAGAGTGCAACCGGATTGCTACTGCTGAAGAAGAGGAAGAAGAAGACGACGAGACACCGGAGGAAGAAGAAGAAGCCATCCGGTGGGAACGAGGAAACGAGTCAGTGAAATCGGCAATTAAGCTGCCTCTTTCCGAGTGCACCACCGTCATAAGGAACCGGGAAGTCTTCATTATTGACTCAAGGGGTCGACGAGTCTGGACTCGACCGCCTTGGTGAGTTGGAAGCTGAGTCGAGCCACGACGGTAAATAAGGCACTGAATGGGAGGTAACCCATTGTGTTTTCAATTTTTCCTGTTCTTTTTAGTATTTTCGAATTTCTTTTATCATTATTACTGTTATTTCACGTTTCTTTCGTAAAAAAAAAAAAAAAAAAAAAAATCGAAGCGTGTCTCGGCCGAGACAGAGGACCGAGACGTGGGATACTTCGGCCGATGAGGAGGTCGCCAGAAGGCTCCATCTCGGCCGAGATGGCATCCGCCACGGCCGAGATAGGAGTGCGAGCAGCCAAAATCCGCGCCGATCTGAGTCTGAAGAAGGAGATAAAAAGTTGGTGTCTGAGGCCAACGATCAGGTACCGTTTCGAACTCTGAATCCGACCTTCAAACTTATTCTCTCTGACTTTCGAATAAGTTTGGGGGGATGAAGATTTAAGGGTTTTGAAACTTCTTTCTATCTTTTATCTGCTTTAGTTAAATTTATGCATGCTAATTTTTTTAAAATTTTTGAATAAAACGCGAGATTGCGGGAATTTGAGCATGATTGATAATCCTAACAAGAATGCAAGATGAGAATTGATTGACTTAGTTTGCGTTAATTGTGATAGTGGTTGAGTATGCCTATGAATGTGAATACCGCATGATTACTTGTTTTGATACTTGCGTTGGCATGAGATAGATGATGACTTGATGTTTACTGTGGAAGAAAAATTGTCCCTTGTGTGAGTTTTTGAGCCTGAAATTCGATTGTGAGTGTGTCTGCAATTTTGAGTTTCTCTAGAACTTGCTTTGTATCTTTTTCAAGACTGCTAGTGTGCACAGGTTTAGGAAGTGATTTTAGGCCGTCCTTGTTTAGCCTATTTTCCCATACACTGTCCTAATTGAATGTTATCCCTAGTCAGCCCTTTTGAGCCTATGATATTTTCTTTCTTTGTCTATAAGTTGGAAATAAATAGGGGAATCAACTCTTGTCTATGAGAGTGGGTTGTGATTTGTTTGAGAAGGATAAGACATTATTATAAGGGTAAAAGCAAAAGAAAAGGTTGGGCTCTAGAAAAAGAAAATAAATAGTTGTTGTTTTTGTTGATCCTTATAAGCTCAAATGAATATTCAAAATTGTTTAAGAGCGTAAAAAGATATGTGTGAAAAAAAAAAAAGAGAGAAAGAATAAAAGAGCCATGAGTTGTGTTGAAGATCTAAGGAGTTGGGTAGATATCAATAGATATTGGTTTGATTGATTGAGGATTCCCTGATTGATTTTAGTCACTTGGCCAAATATTTCCCTACCCTTCACAAAAGCCGACATTACAACCTTGAATAAAGTCCTTTCTGATCTTAGACTTGTGTGCACATATTTGCAGTGGAGATTGAGAATATTTGCAAGCCTATGGTAGAACTTGATTTGCATGACTTGTGTGTGATCTCATAATTATCCTAAACACTTGAGTGAATGAGCGAAACACTTCCCATGTGAGTCTTCCATAGTTTACAGATTTTCTGATTCTTTCAAAAATGTTGATGTTTAGTAGATTTACGAGTTTGAATGTGATGAATCTTGTGAGGCATTGCACTACTCTTCTACTTGAACTTTTGATTGAGGACAATCAAGTGTTTAAGTTTGGGGGGTTTGATAAGCTCGTTTTTCTACTCACTTATCGCTTCGTTTTTCTTTTCTTTTATGCATTTTAGTATGTTTTCTTGAATAAACTGAGCATGAGTATATATTAGAGGGTATTACGCTTGTCATGGTGAGATTTCGCAGGTTTTAGGCCAAATCCAATGGAGAACCCGTACCGAGAGCAGCAGATGTTCGAAGAAACAGTAACAAATCCTTCCACCGTTGGAATCTGAGCTAATGGAGCATGGCATTTGAAAGATCTTTGAGTTAGCTTTCCAACGCAACTGGAATCGGATCAATCGGAGTTTGGACGCGAACGTTATGGCCAAAACCGTGAGACTGCGCAGAAGGGTCAGAAGTAGAGAAACAGTCTCTGTCTCGCCCGAAATGGAAGCCATCTCGACCGAGACAGAAGCATTCATCTCGGCCGTGGCAGGTTCTATCTCGGCCGAGACGCGGGATTTTTCAGCACAAATTCGTACGCCACTGAAGATTTGAGAGGGGAAGATATTATATCAAGATTTGGACGAATTTTGAAGCGAAGATACCATCCAAGGCCTCAACCCTACTACTATATAAACTCTTCAATAGCTCAGAATAATTATCCTTTATCGCATCTTTTATTTCTATACTTGATTTTCTGTTTTCTTTAAGTTTTGCTAGAATTCCTCTTTACTTTTATTTGTCAAACCTTTATTTTTCAATGCAATCTTTATTTTTCCTCGCAATGTTTACTTTCAATATGTTAG
>JAPKLW010001023.1:24288-98777 GCA_026898455.1 Plectranthus barbatus | reverse complement strand
GGTGGCTCGTGTTTTGGTGGTTTGTGCAATCATGTGTAAACCCTAGGGTTTGCATTAGGGTTAGGGCAAATCATCCGATCACAAAGGCCTAAAAATCCAAAAGATTTGGTGTATCCAGATTTGAAGGCCCTTTGAAGATTTGGAAGATTTGAAAAGATTTGGATTTATCCAAATTAATTCAAAATTCAAATTTGTAATAGATAGATTTTATTTTCTATTTTTGGGGCCACGAGGAATTTTTGTTTGCCTTTATTGTCCTCGTATGATATGTGATTTATTTATGTGCGCAATTAAGCATGAGTAGATAATAGAAAAATCATGTTTTACTGCTTTTATTATTTACAGCTTTCCAATCATGCTTATGTGATTAATTTCTTTTGTTGGATTATATTTTGGGAATTTTTGGGCTTGTTTAAATTACATGCAAAAATTTGGAAAATATAATGACAAAAGGAAATTATGTGTGCGCATAAAGAAACCTTTTAAAAGAAAAATACTAAGCATATTTTTGAATTAAAATCAATAGACCTCCGCAAAGCGGTCCTAGGCTGTTAGTGTATCTCTCGTTCTAGTAAACGTCTACGAGTGTAGCTTGCTAGTTCGTGGAGGTGCATGGGTACGGTTGTTGGGATTTCTAGACAAACAATTTAAATCATGTGAATAGTGGGAGGGCTTAGCGTAAACGTCTACGAGTGTAGCTTGCGTAGACCTCTTTCACAAGTATTCTAGGATTGATTTAAATTATAGATAACAAAAGCTTTAAGGGCTGTGCGGTATGGTTACATGCCATGCTAAACTGTCTCTTTTGGCCGGAGTTAAATTTGTGGTTAATTGCTTAGAAACATCTTAGAATATAATGCAAGAATTGCATCCCTGTTCTTGAGAGATGGCTTGGTCTAAGGTTTTCACTAATTATTAATTTCTAGTGTCAAAAGCATCCTGACATGGTAGTGAAATTAAATGGATTGGGGCTTAAAACCCGCAGTTCTGGTTGAGGGTGACATCGTAAACGTCTACGAGTGTAGCTTGCGGTGGCAACTCTTGGGCAATTAGTGGAAAACATTTGTATTTGATTTATTAAAAGGTTTTCAATGCATTTGTTTTCGAAGTCCAACATGTATGTTCTTATTTAAGATTCTTTATTGTTTCAGATATGTTTATGTCTACTGTCGATCATATACTTGCTCTCAATCCTCTAACTGGTCCGAACTTCCATGAATGGAGTTTCTGCATCAAACACATCCTTTATCTGAAAAATCAAGCATATGTTCTTTACATGGATCCACTGTTGCGTTCTCAAAGAGGTGTTTGCGAACTTGAGCTTGAATTCTTTGACAAATGGGAGGATGCTGATGAGTCTGCCTTCTGGCTCATCACCGGTTCCCTGTCTAGAGAGTTAAGGCATAAGTATGAACACCTCGAAAGAGCTGGAGAGCTTTGGAAGGAACTCTCGACGGCTTTTAGCAAAGTGGAGCGAACTATTAACTGTAAGCTTGTGCACAATCTTGTGTGCAAGAAGATGGTTGAGGATAGTTCAGTGACTACGCACATGATGTCTGTGATTGATCTCATGAGACAGTTTACTGTGCGGGGTGGTAATATCAGTGCGCAAGGCGAGATTGATATTATCTTAAATTCTCTTCCGGAATCCTATCATGACTTTAAGGTAGTTGCTGCTGTAAAGGGAGAGTATGCTCTGCATGAGCTGCTTGAGGATCTTGTAGTGGAGCAATCTACCATGCGAGCACGGAAACTTGTTCTATCTGGCTCTAGCACTGGTTCGACAACCTCTAAGGTTGGAGACGATGGTGCTGAGAGCAAGTTCAGGAAAACAGGCAGTGATAGCAAGTCTAGGAAGGGGAAGAGAGCCAAAGTCACTCCAAAGAAGAACAAGTGTGCTGAATGCGGAAAGGTGGATTGTCCGAATGCCAAGGGACAAGGTACGTCATTTGCATTTGTAATCGAAACATGTTTAGCATCGGTTTCTACTCATTCGTGGGTAGTGGATACTGGAGCTACTGATCATGTTTGTTACATTTTGCAGGGGTTCACACCGAGGAGGGTGCTGAAGAATGACGAGGTTACCATCTCAATGGGGAACGCAGCACAAGTGAGTGCAGCTGCCATTGGAGATTTCACCTTGTACTTTGATGATTCTGTTTTAACATTGAGACTGGGTCACATCAGCTTGAAGCGGATTCAGAGACTTGCAGATGACGGTACATTGGACTTAGTCCAGGCTGTACCTTATCAAGTCTGCGAATCCTGCATCGAGGGCAAGATGTCAACTAGGCCTTTCAAGGCTAGTCAGTCTCGAGCAGAGGAAGTGTTGGAATTGATCCATTCTGACTTATGTGGACCGATGTCCACACAGGCTCGTGGAGGGTACGAGTACTTCGTCACTTTCATTGATGATTACTCAAGGTACGGATATGTTTACCTGCTTCGCTACAAGTCTGAATGCTTTGAGAAATTCAAAGAGTTCAAGGCTGAGGTAGAAAGAAGGTCGGGAAAACTATCAAGTCGCTGCGATCTGACTGCGGTGGCGAATACCTCGGTAACGAGTTCCTGCAATATTTGTCAGAAAATGGGATTACATCCCAGTGGACTGCACCGGGTACTCCCCAGCAAAACGGTGTAGCTGAATGAAGAAATAGGATTCTTCTAGAGATGGTAAGATCAATGATGAGTTATGCAAACTTACCAATTTCGTTTTGGGGCTACGCATTGGAGACAGCAACTTACGTACTTAATGTGGTGCCTTCTAAATCAGTTCCTAAGACGCCTTCTGAGCTCTTCCTTGGTCGCAAACCTAGTTTGTGTAAGTTTAGAGTATGGGGCTGTCCGGCACACGTAATGTCGAAGGAACCTGATAAGTTAGAAAGCAGGTCAAAAGTAATGCTGTTCATAGGGTATCCCAGGCAAACGAAAGGTGGTTACTTTTACTGTCCTGAGAGTCAAAGAGTCGTTGTTAGCACCAACGCTAGATTCTTGGAGGACAAGTATGTGAGTAATCAAAAGTCAAGGAGTGATATCGTTCTTCAAGAAATTGAGAACGAGAATGCAATTCCAAGGGAAGGGGAACGTGTTGATGTGGGTGCACCTGTGAGAGGTACAGCACCACAGACACGTTCTTCAGTGCAAGGTGCAGGATCACAAGTCACTGCTCCTACTACTGACACGGCACCGATGCCTCGTCGTAGTGGGAGAGTTATTTTCCAACCGAAAAGGTACATGTTCGTGGGTGAGTCTTCGGACTTGAGCCCGGAAGATAGACATGAGGACTCTGACCCACTGACTTATGAAGAGGCAGTCCAGGACAAGGATGTTGCCAAATGGCGTGTCGCCATGGATTCTGAAATTGAATCCATAACTGCTATGGATGTATACGAGAAAACTGTTTTGCCGGATGGCTTTAGGGCCATAGGGTGCAAATGGGTATACAAGAGAAAGAAAGGGGCGGATGGAAAGATTACAGCTTTTAAAGCCAGGCTGGTGGCAAAGGGTTATAGTCAGAAAGAGGTCATTGACTATGACGAAACCTTTTCACCCGTAGCCATGCTCAAATCCATCCGGATACTCCTTGCCATAGTTGTGCATATGGACCTCGAGATCTGGCAGATGGATGTCAAAACCGCTTTTCTAAACGGTTACCTTGAAGAAGGTAGAGACATCTATATGCAGCAACCCGAGGGTTACATAAGCAAGGGCGAAGAACATCTTGTTTGGAAGCTCAGGAAGTCCTTGTATGGACTTAAGCAAGCTTCAAGGTCGTGGAACTTGCGTTTCAAAGATGTGATTAAATCCTATGGATTTGCACAGTTGGAAAACGAAAGTTGTGTTTACCGACTTTGTGTCAGTGGGAGCGTGGTCTTCCTTGCACTATACGTTGATGACATACTCCTATTTGGAAACAACGAGGGAGTGATGTCCGAAATCAAAGTTTGGTTATCCGAACAGTTCCAAATGAAGGATCTGGGAGAAGCAGGCTACATTCTTGGGATTGAGGTCTTACGAGATCATAAAAGAAGAATGTTGAGCTTATCCCAGGCATCCTATGTGGATACTGTGATAGCCCGGTTCAGCATGCAACTCGCCAAGAATGGCTTGCTACCTTTCAGACATGGCGTTCGTCTTTCTGGTGGGCAGTGTCCTCAGACATAGCGGGAGAAAGACGAGATGAGTTTTGTATCATACGCTTCGGATGTAGGTAGTCTCATGTATGCGATGCTGTGTACCAGGCCAGATATCTGTTATGCCGTTGGCATGGTAGCAAGATATCAGTCTAACCCTTGACAGGCACACTGGACTGCTGTAAAGCACATTCTCAAGTATTTAAAAAGAACTAGGAATTTCTGCCTAGTTTATCAAAGTGAGGATTTGTGCCCTGTGGCCTGTGGGTTATACAGACTCGGATTTCTAAGGGGACCAGGATGAGAAGAAATCGACCTCAGGATATGTGTTTACCCTGGGAGGTGGAGCTGTATCTTGGAGGAGCTCAAAGTAGAAATGCATTGCTGACTCCACCATGGAGGCGGAATATGTCGCCGCCTCCGATGCCTCAAAAGAGGGGGTGTGGCTCCGGAACTACCTTTTGGAGTTGGGCGTGATTTCGAGTTTGCCGAGGAGTATCACAATTTATTGTGATAACTCTGGTGCAGTGGCTAACTCAAAGGAACCGCGGTCTTACAGGGCAAGCAAACACATAGAGAGAAAGTACCATATCATACGAGAAATCGTATCGAGGGGCGATGTGCTGATTAAGAAGATTGACACTGCTGATAATCTTGCTGATCCGTTTACAAAGAGCTTGCCGCAGAAAGTTTACGAAAGACATATTCGTGAGCTGGGTCTGAGGTGGATGCCGACCACTGATAGTGGTTAAAGTGACAGCAGACTAGATAGACGGACTGTACACTCTGTAATAGCTTAGTTATGCTTTGAGTATAAGTGGGAGATTGATGGGTTTTGTATACCGAAAGCATTTATTACAATGAGTATACAACAGTTTATTTCTCCTATCTGTTAACAATCTTACATGTATGAACAATGGTATCCTCTTGTCTCACCGATAGGGACGATCATACGGCGTGTTGTAGATCGCAGAAGACAGTATGATCACTTGACCTAGTGAGACATAAACCTGATCACAGCCGAGACAGCGTATGAGGATACGTCTGTCCGGATGGCTACGGCATTGTCGGAATAAGTAGTCTGTCTTGGTTACGTGACATGCTGGTACACAGAGGTGGCGTATTGATGGACCGCAGTGAGATGTATTCGTCTATCTGACATCAGCGAATACAAGATCTCTTTATATTGATTGAGTCCAAACCCTAACGAAGGTTCAGGAGTTTGCACGGGTTGACTGTTGCTTTGACTTGCCATGGTGGAGAGCCTGAGTAACGTGCTCGTATATCCACATCTTGGGTAACAGCAGTTCGTGTAGTACCACCTGAGACTGAACTTAGGTAACCATATCCGAGTAATAGGATGGGGACATTCCATGAGGAGCTCAATAACAATTATCGTGCCAAAGTCCTGCAGGCTGATTAAGTTCAGGCACGAGTGATAAGGTTTGAGTGGTACTACTCAGGAATTATAAGATATTAATTAATTGTAGTTAGAGCTTGTCAGAGGCTCCGATTAATTAATGGATGTCCGGTAACCTTAAATATGGGGATTCTCAATTAATGCAACCCGTTCTCATAACGTGGTAATAAAGGGGTAGGTCAGTATTAATTCTGTGGTGAAAAAGAATTAATATTAATTAATTAATTGTGTCCTGGGTTGTGGACATGGGAATTAATTAATTTATAGGCCCACTTTATTATTTGCATTAGGTCCAAGGTCTGGCCCAACAAGTGTGCTGAATTGAGCCCAGAAGCCCATCAGGGTTTACAACCCTAGGTCTATAAATAGACAGCTCTCTCTCATAAGTTGTAACACAGTTGAAAAACCCTAAACCTAAGAGAGAGAGGGGGCGCCGTTTTTGAGAAGAGAAAGGAGGAGAATTTTCGAATTCTGGTCCTGCTCAAGCCACAGATCTACGGAGTCCTCACCAGTAGTAGATTTGATCAGCACCGGGACATAGATCTGAAGATCTAATCTGGAGAACAGATTCCTCTTTTCCTCTCCCTTTTGTTTTCGATTTTCTCTAAGAAATTAGATCTCTAATTTCTGTTTCCAGAGATTAAATCGGATCGCATGTTTGAATTGGATTTTGGAATTTAAACGCGAAAGATCGATTCAGACTCGACGGAGTTACGGTAAACCCTTAATCCACAATTCTTCGTATTAAATTCATAGGAGCATGCTAGGGTTTTGATAATTTGAATTTTGAGAAATATCCATAGATCGATTCGGTTCAGTTTGGTTTTGGTGATTCGGTTCACGAGAAAGCCCTACAATTAAATCTTGCCTCCATTGATTTGATTGATTCGCCGGGCAGTATCTGAAAGGATTCATATTTTTCCATGACTATTTGGTTCTTGTTGTGCTTCTTCGTTTTTGTTTCTTTATTGAGATTGTTGATCCAATCCCACAGTTCCTTGGCTGAGTTGTTCTCTACAGCTGCGTCTTGAAGGGAATTTTGGAGGGATTGTATGATAATCTCATGTGCGATGAAATTGACCTAGTGACGTTTCTTGTCCACAAATGTCCATTCCTCATTTGGCTTGTCTATGTATTCGACACCGCCTGGCTTGTCTGATGTCGCAAGGATGACTTTCGGCACCTGAATCTTCAGAGGTCCGTTATCCAGGACTTCATCCATCTCTGGATGTTGAGCTCTTAGTTGAATGAGACACTTCTTCTTCCATACTACAAACCTCTCTGGATTGTACTTGGGAAGACTAGGATGAGTTATCATTTTCTAAGAAGAATCTGCTAGCTAAAACACACTAGATAAACAGTTAAAGTGTAAGGAAGTATGTATCCGGTCTTAAGCGACTCAAAACAGGACAGTCTAGAAAGACCGACCTGCGTTGATACCATTTGTTGGTCCCAGATCAGAGTACAAATAATCTGCATCGGAAGTAATTAAATCAACAAAATACACTCTAATTACAGACCATTCAGTTTCTCTCGCAGTTTTTGGTTAATAGTTTTTAGAAACACAGTTTTATTTTAGTAAGCTAATTAGAATAATAGTTTTACAAATCTAAACAGTAGAAAGTTTGTACGCTTCAACACTTACACAGTAAGTGTTGAAGGTTTTAAGATATCTTAGAAAACTGTAAAGTGCGAAATGTAAATAAAATTGTAAACAACACAGGATATTATAGTGGTTCGGAGCCTTAAGTCCTACGTCCACTCTTCAGATATCAGATCTGGTAATTTACTAAGTTATGAAGATATAATCCTCACGATCTATAGCCAATTGCTGTAGAAACCTCGGTCCACAGCAAGATGGATCACTCGCCCAAGCAGTTTTACTTCACTCCTTCTTCAGTCCGTCGAATGCTCTACGTCTTTTTCGTGGACCGGCTCGAAGTTGGACTGAGGAAAGACCTTCCTTTTCCTTCTTCGGTAGGTTGGATGATTTTGTTCTTCCCAGAACGTCGACTGATCGGCAGTAGCCCGTGATAACCAGTTCTCCGATTGCGAAGACCATGCTGCTGTGTTCTTACGTGGAAAGTAAGAACACCAAGATACTAAATTAAGTATGCTGACTTAATCCTTGTATATTCAACGTCACAAAGTGAATCGCCTCAAACTTCGTAGCAATGAATGCGTAGTGTTCAATAAATGAACAAAAACAGTAATGTCTTCTCTCTTGAGAGCATTTTGTTCAGTTTCAGATGAGAGACAACAAGTATGTTGGAGATTCAAATCAGCATTTTTATTCAGATGAGCAGAGAGGCAAAGGTTTTAAAGTCTCTGTTGTTCTTGCTATTTATAGGTGAGACACCAGAAAATAGTCGGTAGAGACATTGGAGAGGATGTCCAATCATAATCCATGCTCTTCTGAAAAATCGCTTGTCTCTTGGATTTTTCTGCTACAATGTACTGCTTTTCAGAGCAATTTGTACTTGTTGTGTCAGACATCGAACGTTGTACGCCAGTCGCAGCTTAGTATCTGTCTGATCTTTTATCATTGACTTCTTTGATGTTCTCTTGCGACTTGTTCGACATCTTATCATGTACGCATTCCCTGATGTGAAATTGTCTTGTTCTGAAACTGCAAGTTCCTCTTAGCAGTTTCTGTGTGAAGACTGTATTCACAATTTTCGTGACCTTGCTCTGCTCGGCTTCGTCTTCTTAGTCAAGACAGTTTTTGTCTGAATGTTCTCTTCTTCAAAACTGTTCCACAGTTTTGTTGACTTCCTTCTTCCTACACTATTACAACTTGAATATCCTATACAAGGATTACATGAGGTAATAACTCTAAGTCCTAGACTTTGGTATATAGTTTTGACACATCAAAACATAAAATTAGGGTAGGATTTCTACATCAATACCTAACAAGAATTCTTTGATGTTGATGTCTAACCACTGGGTATTTTTTTAGTTTGGTACGACTTCTTCGGTCTGAAAATCCCTTTTGACAAAGAAGGCAACCTCTTTTTCATTTTGGCTGGTGAGCTGGCACTCCGAACTGCCTCATTCTTGTTGACCATCTGGATGTCCCATTCATGTGCTTGAAGTTGTGCAAACACATCCTTGGTCAACATCTTTGATAAATCCTTTTCCTTTAAGTTGGTGGTTTTCAGAAACCAGTCTTCAGTTCTTCAGTTCGCAGACGATGGCATTGAACCGAGCTTCCATTGATTTGATATTTTCTCTAGGAAGCATTTGGGAGGATTCAAATTTGTCCACGCAGATTTGCATTTTTTTGGGCTTTATTCGGTCAGTTTCCTGGCATAGAGTGTCAAGGAAAACCCTTACTTGTTTGGCATTGTCGTATTCCAGATCTTCTTCAACCAGGGCTTCTAGTAAGGATGCCAAGATCAGCTCGTGGGCCATCAGGTCAAGGTGTGCACGAGCCTTGGCTTCAGCTATCCACTCAGCATAGGCCTTTTCCACGATTTCAGGGCCATCTATTCCTCCGAGCTGGACGTTGACCTTCTTGATCCTCAGAGGTCCATTTTCTATTACGTCAGCCATCTCTTGGTGGATGTTTTTTAACATGATGAGCTTAATTTTTCAGATGTTGATGTTAAAATCTCAATCATTTGATGATATTAGTCCAATGACGGATATTTATTCCGATTTAACACAACATTAATTTAAGATAGCAACTATATATGTGTGTGTGTGTGCAGATGATCATGTTCTAAAATTAAAGTTTGTTTTAAATAAAAATGAATTCAACCATTGGAATACTTGTATCGATGATTGAGATTAAAAACATTAGTTATTAAAAAAATGAAGCATAATATTCGTCATTCTTAATTGCTATACAAATCTTGCTTAATTGCTTAGACATGATTTTTCTTGAGCATAATTCTTACAGCAATTAAGCAAAGGATTTTGAAAAAAAAACCTTAATCTTAACCATGCTTAAACTTTATTCTTATTTAACACAAATTAATTTTTAGCATGTGATTACTTAATATATTTATTTTTAAATTGAATAAAACTAAACAGAATATTTATTTTTAGGCATTCCAAAAGTTCCTTTTTGTCCTTTTGGAATAGGGTGAGTAGAAACACATCAATCTATAATGAATTATAACCACCGAATATAATCGTTTAAGATTAAAAAATAATTTCTTGTTTAGAAATAACCTAACCATTCATGACGTTGGCTGTATTTTGTCATTCAAAAAGTGCAGTGTTGTTTATATGTAGGTTTTGTAATATTATATACAAATTTAAACTAACGATTTGTTTTACTCGTCGATAACTTTAACAAAAATATATTGAATTTTAATCACATCTTTGATTTTTAATTTAAAATTGAATTTCTTAACTTTTAAAAATATAACTAACTTCCTTATTGATGTTTTTATTTTCTAGGTACCGATTTCTTGATAGCTTTCTTTTAAAAGAACACAGCCGTCTATTCATTATATACTAGCTGAACAGCTTTATGTTAATAACCTTCACATTCAGAGCCATATATAGAGTAATAATAAAAAATAGCAAGTTTGACTCAATATAGTTCAGCGTATAGCAAACTTTTTATATACATAAAAAAAATAGCAAAAGGTTATTGACCAAAGTGTGAATAGAGTTGTGATTTCAAATATACCATCCTATATATTTCTTCTCTATTTATCTTGATTTAATTCAACATCTTAAAAATGGAATGAGAGTCTAGGTGTTGGTCCAGAGATCAGAGTAGTTTTGTATGCAGCGAAACTATTAACATGTTTGCACTCTGAAAAAAGAGAGTGTTTCAGTTTTCAGTTCCCGAAAACTTGATTTAGCTAAACTTAAACTTTGAGTGTTTTAACTTTTAGTTCACAGATATATACTTCAATTCTAAGAAAGTATTGAAGGTTTTAAATTAGCTTGAAAACTTAAATTGTGGAAACTTTAATAAAGCAGTAAATGACTCGGGATATTTATAGTAGTTCAGATCCTTATTTCCTACGTCGACTCTTCGGAACTTAATTCAGGAATTCACTAAGTAACAAATTACAAGACTTTTCACAATCTATAACTAGCCCGTTGGATGTCAATATCCTTCGGCCTGCTAGTGCACTCACCCAGAATCTTGGTCAGCTGCTTCCTTCTTCAGTCCTGAAGTGAGGACGCACCTCGCAGCCTTCAAACTGGAATGGTGGATGTTTGTTGTTCTTCCCAGAACTTCCAGTGGCTGGCTATGCCCGTGATAATCAGAATTCAAGAAGGAAAATAGACTGTTGTGTTTATTACATGAAAATAAACATCAAATGATTAGCTTGAGCTTAAAAACTAAGCCTTGTGTTCTCGAAAGACACACGGAATAATTAGAGAACTTTTTTGAGCTTTGAGCTTTTACTTTGACAGAGTTTGTGCTTGATTTTTACATAAGTTTCATACTGATTTCTATCGAAGTGGTCTACTATTTATAAGCAGATTGTCGACAATTCGAATATTATGTCCGTTAAAGACATAAAGCATTCGTTAGAGACAAGGAGCATATCGTCCAATCATCACCATTCTTCCTGCTGTAGCAGTCCACTTTGCTCGGCTTTTGTCTTTTTGCAGTGTACTTTCACCCGCTCTCTGTCAGAGCGAGTTTCAGTACGAGAAACTTAAAAACTTAATATTCCTTGTACATGATTATTGGTCGACACTTTAAGGAATCTTGGATAAGACTTTGAGTTCCACTCGGATTCCTTTTATCTTCTCGCTTTTCACGTGCTCTTAACTTTGAAATTGAAAACTAAAATCCTCCAGATTTTAAGTTTTATGTTTTTTATTTCCTTTGGTGAAAAGTTAGTTTCCAAAAATTGGCTTTTTGACCATTTCAAGTTTCTAGCACCGAAACTAGATTTCTGATTTCTAGTTTCTTAGTTTCTTCATTTTTTAGTTCTGAAACTTAACTTCAGTATCTCGAGCTTTAGCTTCTAGCAATTTCCTCTTTAGAAACTGAGCTTCTGTCTTCTCGATCCTCAACTTCAAGTTTCTAATTTCTATTACAACTCGATTTATCCTATACAAGGATAACATGTAGAAACTTATTGGAAACTTAAAACTAGTTTTGACATACCAAAACATCAAATAAAGGGTAAACCAATTTCCCAGTTTTTAACACTAGATGTTTATTTTTAAGAAATAATTAGAGCCAAAAGCTTAAATAACAACTTTTACTATATAAAAAACCTTAAATTACCACTTTTATCTTCTCATTCAAAGAATGATCATAATACCAAAATATCCTCACTTTTTATCTGTAAATTCCAAAATTCTTAAAATGGACTTTAAATTAATGGTTGATTACAAATATTCAAATTTAAAATCAACTACGTTCCCAAACCATTTTTTTCAATTTTTTAAAATCAAGAATTTCATTAGGTCGTAAATGGAAAAAGCAAATTGCGAATGGCCGAAAGCCAAGTAAAAAACAATTGTATTTAATTTTGTGTTAAGACTAGGCCAGGTCGTCCAAACCGAATGAGACCGACTTACACCCATGGATCGGACCAACAGGAACGCAGCCAAACAACCGAAAGCCCGATTCAGCATGGCCCAAAAATTGAGTCGTAACCCGCTTCAACCAACAAATCAACCTCAGGTTCAAGTCCGATGCCGACCCAGGGTTCGGGTTTGATGCCGACCCCAAACTAATGGATAAGGACAGTGCAAATGTAGAGCATTTCTGCTAGCCATAATTGACTCTGAGATTTTTAGCGTCTGTTCCAAAAAACTCGGGGTTGTTGCCGATTTTAGCTAGGGTTAGTTTGGGCTCGAGCCCTTTGTAGTGAGCCTCCCTTGCACCTATAAAAGGGAGGTCCTGGATCGATAAACACCTTGTCTCACCCTGTTAATTCGTCATTTAATTTGTCGCATTTGATTTTAGTTTCGTGTTCATTGCATTTATTTTCTGTTATTTCCTATTTTCTTCGCATTTACTTTTTGCATTTAATTCTCATTTTATTAAAATTTATTATTTTGTTTAACCCGATTCTAAGGGCCTCGATCCTTCCAATTTTGAACCTCAACATTTTGCCACCCACTGTGGGGCTCTAAGAATCAACTTTGTAGTAAAATGACAGATATTCCTCCCACCGAAAATAGAGTGAACCGGATTCAATTGATCCGACAGGTGATCCTGCCGCCAGCTAGCACTGGGATTCGCATGGCCAGCACCAGGATAGGTACTTTCACTCTCACAGCTCATGTCGATCTAGCCCGGATGATGTGATGGACTTGTATACTGATTAGTATATTATGAACAATTTGTTGTAATATACTGTGTTGGTCCCAGATTTCAGATTCTAAATAAGTTGCACAACAGAAAGATTGTCTTAGTGGTGGGACTTGCACTTATCCAAACTGAGTGTCAGTCTTAGTTTGGCTTGTCAAAACTTAGTTTATGTTTTAAGTCAACAGTATTAAGAGTCAGTTTCAGTTTATACTGCAACACTTGAGTGTTGAGTTTTAAACTACGTAAATTGATAAAGCAGAAAACAATAAAAATAACAAAGGATTTTATAGTGGTTTGGACACAAAAAGGTCCTACGTCCACTCTTCAGAAAAACAAATTTTAGTAATCCACTAAGTGAATAGATACAAGGTTCTCCCACAACCTATTTCTTGCTGAAGAATGCCTCGTCCTTCAGTCCACAAACTCACTCGCCTGGTCTTTTGTAAGTCTTCACTTCACATGTCCTCGAAGTGTAGGCACACCACAATGCCTCCTCATCACCGGAATGAGGTCTTTATAGTTCACCTCTGAACTATTAGCTTGGAAGCTTAGAACGCCCGTCAGAGTTTAAGTACAAATTGTACTTGACTGTTGTGTTCTTTCTTAGATAGAAAGAATACCAAGAATAACTCAAGAACAAAGTGTTCTGAGTCTCTTGTTCACAACCGTGACACATGAAAAAAGCTTGAGTAAGCATCCAACTTTGAATCATAAATTTGGTAGCGTTTTGGCTCTCTATAAAATCAAAGGTTAGGTATATGAGTCCCTGAAAATCCTCAACTATTTACAGACAAAGGAGTGAGATTCAAATCAATGGAGCCGTTAGACACATTGGATGTTCGACCAATCTAATGTTTCTATACTCTGTGCGAGTAGGTAGCTTTTTTCGGAAAGTCCTGTACCTTTTCCCACTTTTTATGACTTCAATAGTGATTGTTCACCTTTTGTTAGAACGACAATATTTTATCAGTTTGAGGAATCCAGACTTATCAGTTCGAGGAATCCAGGTTGATTAGTCCGAGGAATCAAGACTGATGTCTTGGGCTTGCAAAGTTTAAGAAATCTCTTATCCTTAAAGTCCGATCTTTGTCAGTACCATTTGTCAGACAATTCTTCTTGTCGCTATGTGTGGGGATCAGAACTAAGGTTCC
This sequence comes from Plectranthus barbatus, assembly GCA_026898455.1. Lineage (NCBI taxonomy): Eukaryota > Viridiplantae > Streptophyta > Magnoliopsida > Lamiales > Lamiaceae > Plectranthus > Plectranthus barbatus. The sequence continues at coordinate 84,821 of JAPKLW010001023.1, read as the reverse complement.
ATGTTGATACCGTCATGCTGGCAAATCCATGCTGGCTGACGTCACAAGTCTGAACATTAATCCCCAGACTGGAAAGTTTGAGACTAGCGAGTACGAAACCAGTCAGTCCCAGACTGGTGAGTTTCAAAATGGATAAGGTTCAAAATATGTCAGTCCCAAACTGATGAGACCCAAACTGATTAGTAACAAACAGAGTTTTTAGTCTCTTGAGTTCATTTGCGCATCACAGACTTTATTTTTAATCTGTTCGTCGAATCAAATCCAGCTTACAACTCGATACAAAAACCTTAGAGGACTTTACATTTGAAAACAAAACTTAAGATAATCTAGAGAAAATCTAGATTGGTTAGACCTTGATCAAGGCTTTGAACCACCAAAACACAATAATTAAGAAAATTCTAACAAGTTTCCTAACAATTTCCCCCTTTTTGGTGTGGTCAAAGCCATCTAACCATCTATACTATCTAAGCTGATTTATGAGCAGCGACTGTCTTTCTATGTTTTTCAAATAAAATCTTTCAGACTTCAAACTTAAGGAAAGTATCTCCTTAGACTCCATCTACTATACTTAGGAACTTCCCCCTTAAACTAGGAGGGATATTGCTCGATTAAAAATTTTCAAAGTAAAAACAGAGCAATGAAAACTTAAGTAAGAGCAAACGATGTTGATTACACTTAAAAGTGTAAGTTCAACCAAACTAAAAATGACTATATGTTGGACAAACAAGATTTGTCATCAACAAGTCTATTCATTACGGATGTGATCTTTACACGTACAAGAAAGAACTGTTGGTCCCAAAATCAGAGTACTAGGAGAAGTTTTAAAACAATTTTGCACTTGCTGAAAACTTACTAAACTCAGTTTTCAGTTTCTTAAAAACTTAGTTTAGGCTCAGAAAGGTTTAAGTTTCAGTTCAAATATACACTTCAATACTTAGCCAAGTATTGAAGGTTTCAAATAAGCAAGTCAACTTTAGGAGCAGAAATTTAAGAAAGCAGTAAATAACACATGAAATTATAGTGGTTCGGAATCAAAGTCCTACGTCCACTCTTCAGAATTAAATTCGATAATTCTCTAATGATCAGTTTACAAATATTCTCATAATCTATGGCTAGCCCGTCGAATCTTTCGTCCTTCGGTCTGCAAGTGTCACTCGCCCAGAAACTCCTTGTTCCTGCTTCTTTCTTCATCTTGAAGTGAGGATGGACTTCATAGCCTTAAATCTGGATGGTAGACATTTTCTATTCTTCCCAGAACTCAGATCGATTGTCAGTGCCCGTGATAGTTAATAATCCTAAGTGGAAAACTGATTGTTGTGTTTATTACTTGAAAAGTAATAAACACCAAGAATAGTACTTTAGAGCTTTAGCCTCATGCACTTAGACAAATGCACGGAATGAATAGCTTGAGTCAAAAGACTTAAGCCTTGTGTTCTTATAACACGGAGTAAACAGTGAGCTTTTGAGAGCCTTTTTTGAGTTTTCAAATCGACAGAGTTTTGGCTTAGTTTTGTGCGAAACTCAGATGGATGATTATGTCGAATCGTCGAGTTATTTATAGGTGGGTTAAATGAAATTTTGAATTTTTGTCCATTTAGAGTAAACGATCCATCCGTTAGAGGAAAAGATTGGGTCGTCCAATCATAGCCCATTCAATTTTTGGCAGTGTACTTTTCACCTACCCTTGTCAAACTATGTTTCAGTCCGTGGAATCTAAGTTCAAATTCATCGTACTGAATTTTTTATTTACACTTTAAGGAATCTTGAGTTTGATATCGAACTTCTTCTTGGATTCCTTTAGTCTTGATATTTTTCACGTGCTCTTGAAAACTAAAATTGAAAACTGACACTCTCCAAAGTCAGTTTTAAGTTTCCACTTTTCTCTGTCAAAAGTCAATTTCAAGAATTAACATTTCTTGGATATTATAAGTTTCAAGTTCTAAAACTTGGTCTTCATCATTTGAAGTTTCTTAGAGTGTTCAATCTTAAGTTCTGAAACTTGATTTCTGGACTTCTCGAGTTTTTAGCTTCTTTGAATTCTTCCTTAGAGATTAAATCTCTATTTGCTCGACCTTCAGCTTTAGTTTTTAGACTATTAAAATTCATTAAATCCTATACATGGATTATATTTAAAGACATACTAGAAATCTAGAAGATGAGTTTTAACAGACCTAAACATCGAATAAAGGTGTAAACTGAAACTCAATTTCTAACAATTTCCCCTTTTTTGGTGTTGTCAAAACAACTTATCTAAAATCAGTAGAAAAAAGATTTGATAAACTGAGTTTACTAAGGACACTACTCATAATATCAATCCTTTAACCGACCTAATCTATTTGATCTTCCCCCTGAATTGTAGAGATATTACTCGATAATCAAACTAGAACATGTTAATTTAGCCAAGTTAAAATAAAACATTAAGAGGAGTGAGAGAGAGAGACAATGAGATTTTATCTTCAATCCAGTTTTCATTTTTTCATTGATTGGGTAGAAAATTACAAGTACATCATCAAAAAATGAAAAATGAAAATCAGAAATTTAAAAAACTTGAATCTAGAGACATATAGAGGTGGTTGTTGTGATGAAGTTGGCTTGGATTTAGAGAGTTTTGCAGCCAAATCCATTCAAATTTAGAAGTGAAATTCCTTTTTTGCTCTTCTTCCTCCCTTCTTCTTGTCTCCTCTTCTTTCTTTTACTCTCCTCCTTCCCCTTTTTACACTCCTCTTTCCCCTCTTCGATAACATAAAAATAAGTCGAAACAGTGTGCTTAGTGGAGGAGATGGATTCGGCAGTTTCTGCATCCTTATTGTCTTTGGCTTCCAGCCTCGCCTTAACCTCTAGATTTTCCCTCCTTATTGCTTTGATTTAATTTTGTGTATGGTTCTTCATCTCAACAAACAGGGTGGATGGTAAATGGCTTAAGGTAGCTTGATAGAGAACTGTAGCATGCTGGACCATGGGCATCTCAGTGACTATAACATTCGGAGCAAAAGGAACCATGCCATACATCACTCTCATCTCTTCTTCTTCTCTGGCCCAACTTTCTTCTTCTTCTCACGCTCAGCCATCTGGAGCTTAATCTTGCTCCCTATCATCTTTGCCCTTATGAGGTTGGGAATTTTAGCAAGTTGCTCGAATCCAGGGGCTATGATATGATGAATCAACTCAGATGCTCTCTCTACAGTGTTTTGCATAGTCAATTCCAGAGATAGAGAGAGAGAGAGAGAGAGAGCCTGTTCTAATTTTTTTTTTTCAAGTTCGCCCTGAGTAAGCTCATGCTTCGCCTTTTCCACCTCAGCATTCAAACTCCTCTGCTGCTCAGAAAGTCTCATCACCTTCTCTAGTCTGGCAACAATAATTTCTGCTAAGCTTCAAGAGTTGGAGCTGGAACTTGAATTTTGTAAATTTCAGCAAGAGAGAGACTTGAGAGATGGGGATTGCAGAAATGGGGGCTTCAGGCAAATAGTCGAAGTCAGCATGGGGGAGTCTGTGAATATCCAAGTATGGATTCTTGTCATCTAGAGTTTGCTTCTTGTAAGCACGGATGGATAGGATTCTGTTCTGAACCCTAGAGTTTGCTTCTTGTAAGCACGGAAGGATAGGAGTCTTCCAAACCTCCTCCTCTAACTTATGCCTCTACTTTTTCTGAGCACTCCATTCATTCGCCCAGATCTCCCCAGACCTCCAGAAAGTGAGCTCAAGCCTTGCTATCATGATTCGATGATCTTCCTCATTCAGCTCATGCTTCACCAAGTCGAATCTCCTCCATCTCCTGAATTCCTCATTTAGATCATCTGCCATAACATTCTCCTCCGTAAGAATATAAGGGTAGAGCAACATAATTTCTTCAGATACCCTCTTCTATACCCTTTCAGAGATTTCTGCAGCCTAGGGGATTAACTTCTCATCTCCAAAATTTGTCAATGCAATCGATGGGCACAAGAGCTTCAGTCTTTCAGCCGTGTTTTCCGGATGAGGTAGCCCATTGACAGGTATCTTGTAAGCATCAAACTATCATTGCCTGGATAACAGATCTTTGTTCCTCGAGTCCCACAGAGTATCTCTATACTTCATTTCTATCTCGTGAGAAATCGAACTCATCATGGATGGTAGAATCCTTCAAATCCATCTCTATGTCAGAAGGGAATAGGGAGTCATCAGAAGAAATCTTAGTTTCATTATTACCTCCCTTGCCTTGAAGACTCAGCATGCCCTATCTCAGTTTTAGTCTGGGCCTTAGATGTTGAAGATTCAGCTTTAGCCTTCTCCTTCGCCATTTTTTCCGGGGTGGACGTCCACTTATCTGTTGCTTCCTTCAAAGCCTTCTCCTAGTCTGCAAGCACGCACTCGAAAATATCACTGGCCAAAGCAGCAACCACACTCCCGGTTGTTCAGGGTCGGTCGCCTCTTAGATAATGTCAAATAGTACCTAGACCTCAACAGTCTATTTCTCCAGATGTTGATCAAGACCATGAGCTTATTTGTAGAGTGTGGTAAAATCTCTACCATATATTGGCATTGTTGTGAAGGTAACCACCGGATCCTTGAACTCAAGCTTTTTCCCGGCAGATGCATCCAGCATGGAGAGATCCAAATTATCTCTTCTGTGTCTCTTCCTATGCTCCTTCTCAGTGACTTTCCTCTTACCCTTCTGATAAACACTCATTTTGTGCATTTTAATTATGTGAATCTGCTCACTTTTGACCTTAGATTAGACCATTACGTGGTATTTGCATGCATCATTCATATTCTTTAAGAAATTATTACATTTGGTTTGGTTTTCGGTTGTTTATGCAGATTTCACGCACAATTGAGCTGTTTACAAGATTTGACCAAGTACCATCTGGCCAATCGATGCTAACTTGCATTAGAAAAAGGAAGAAGTGAGAAATGATCGAAGAAAAAGCCGAATATCAGTTCATGACGAACTTGACGTCCGAAATACAAAAATGGCGATCGCCAAAATTGTTATTCGATCGTCAAAATCATATTTTTCCCCATTTTGCTACGGTGCAACTTCGGCGACCCACGACTTAGAATCCCGATCGCCGATCGTGTTTTATGGGTCGCCGATCAGATTATTTTGACAATTTTTGGCCCAAATCCCATATCTTTTAAAATTTAAAGAGGTTAAGTATAAATAGAGCCTCCTAACTTGTAAAAACGAGCTTTGAACACAATTTTGAGAGAAAACACTTGGGAAAGAGCTGAAGCAGAGCAGACTGGAAGAGCAAGAATTGAAGATCAAGAATCAAGGCCACAGGTTTTGGTTTTCTATGTTTTTCATCCTTTTGACTCTTTTCTTCTTTGTTTTTATGGAACTTAGCATGATTGGCTAAGTCCTCTGTGTATTCTAGGGTTTGAAACTTTGTTGAACTTTTACAATTATTTGTTCGATTTGATCTTCCTTTTCATTCACATTCTAATTATTCCTGAGTTTTGATTAATTACTTGATATTGGCCATTGATGGCGATTTGATTGGTATTATTTTGAACTGGAAGGTCTAGGCTTATCAATTAGATTCAGGATAATTAGATTTAATAAATTGAATGTTCAAAAGGAATTTGAATTATTAAAGGGTTTTTGGAATATAAGGTTTTTATCAAGAGTAGAAGTCCTCCTGCGCATCCGGAAGGAGTCATTAGGTCTTTTATATCTAAGTTATGGTTTAGAGTTCGGAAGAATCACCTGATAACACAAATGAGATTAAGTCATGCGTTTGGGAATTAAATTGGAATTGAATTGAATAAATATTGTTTAAGTGTTCTTCATAGTGGATCACCCTGGAATCATGCTCTCTACATATGTACATCACTCGATCATTTAATTATCTTTTAATTAATGATATTTTCAATGGTCTTTTTATTTTGTTACTTTTCAAAATGCCTAGATTAAATACACAAATCTTTTACCTATTTGTCTAGATAGTTGTAAGGTGTGTATGTTTTAGTGCTTGATTATACTTCGAGCCTACAATCCTTGTGTTTGATAAATTATTACTTGCCCTTTGCAGTGGTCTGTACACTTGAAGTTTTAGCGTGTTGCAAAATATGCTATCAAGTTTTTGGATTGCGGGGGATTGCATAGATTTATAATTGACACTAATTCTAATATTGCGCTATCTACTCTAGACTTTATTTTACGCATTTTTATTTTGTTTTCTATGTTAATCACTTATGGTGTTCTGTTACAGGTTGTATATGCCAACTAGGTCAAAGGGTCCAGCACTTGAACCCATTGATTCGGAAATCGAATCCACCTACCTAAGAAATTCCGCCAGAAGAAAGTTAGCATTCCCAATGGCTGACAATCAAGCAGCAAAGATAGCCGAGCTGCAGAGGTAACTGCAGGAGATGAATCTGAGACTCCAAGAGCAGCAACCTCCACAAGTACCTCGGCAACCGACCATTGATGAGATGTACGAGCCTGTGACTAATAGTCATCATCGCCACGCTGATTTCAGGCTGAAGGTGGACAAACCTAACTTTGAGATAAAGACTGGTCTGATTCACACTGCCCAGTAGAACCAGTTTGGGGGATTACCATCTGAGGATCCTCATGTGCATGTCCAGTCTGTTCTGCTACTGTGTGATACAGTCAAGCAGAACCAGGTGCCGATTGACTACATCCAACTGTGACTATTTTCCTTCACACTGCGTGATAGGACCCTGTCTTGGTATCTATCGCTGAACCAGAGTGCGATTACTACTTGGGAGGAGCTCTATAAGATGTTCCTGATTCAGTTCTTCCCACCCAGCAAGACCATCAGACTGCAGACTCAAATTGCCCAATTTAGGCAATTTTCTGGAGAGTCTTTATATGAGGCATGGGAGCGCTACAAGCATCTGCTGCGTGCTTACCCTGTCATGGATTTACTGAGAAGCAGCAAGTTTGCTACTTTTATGCAGGGCTTGATGATGAAACCCAGAAGCACGTGAGAGCATCAGCTGGAGGGTCACTTACTGCTAGACCTCCAAAGGAAGGGTTGGAGCTGCTAGAGACTATGGCGAAGAGTGAGTACAACTGGCCAGCAGATAGGATGGAGCGCCGAATAGCAGCAGTTGATGATACTGGGGACTTGGCTGCTGAGATTAAGCTGATGAGACAGGAGGTAGCTGCCTCTGCCAAACCACTGGAAACCCATCTTACTAAGCTAGAGAACAACATGCCTCAACAGGGATTTGAACAGGGGGTTGAGATGCAGATGGAAGATGTTAATTTTGTCAATCAGAGGAATTTTCAGAATAATAGGGGGTATCCAACGGGGAACATGGCCTACTGTTTATCGTGACTGCTAGAAGTTTGTGGCCAGCTGTGATCGATGCCAAAGAATGTGGAATATCTCGAAGAAAGATGAGATGCCGCATAAGTATATGCTGGAGATTGTGCCTTTTGACGTGTGGGGAATCGATTTTGTGGGACCATTCCCTAAGTCCAATGGATATCAGTACATCCTGTTGGTCGTGGATTATGTGACCCGGTGGGTTGAGGTATCCCCACCGTGACCAGTGATTCAAAGGTGGTGTTAAAGTTCTTGTAGAAGAACATTCTACGCATTTTGGAGCACCTCGAGCACTTCTGAGCGATGGAGGGTCAAATTTCAAGAAAAAGTGGCTGGGGTGCTTACTGGCTAAATATGGAGTTCGCCACAAGATTACATCTCCATACCACCCCCAAGCCAATGGACAAGCGGAGTTGGCTAACCGCGAGATTAAGCAGATGCTGGAAAAGTTTGTGGTTTCTAGGAAGGATTGGGCTACTCGATTGGATGATGCTTTGTGGACGTACTGGACAACGTTCAAGAAATAGGTATGTCACCATACCAATTGGTGTTTGGAAAGTCGTGCCACCTCCCAGTGGAGTTGGAGCATAGAGCATTCTGGGCTGTAAAGAAGATTAACTGGGATTTGAAGGCTGCAGAAGATAAGAGGTGTCTTTAGCTAACCGAGCTCGAGGAATTTTGTACTGAAGCCTATGAGAGTTCGAAGCTGTAAAAAAAGCGCGCAAAACAGTTCCACGATCAGCGTATTCACAGCCACGACTTTGCCCCTGGTGATCAGGTACTTGTCTTTAACTCTCGCCATCGTCTGCTTCCAACTAAATTGAAATCTCGATGGACTGGTCCATACTGTGTTCAAAAGGTAAACTCTAATGGAACGCTTGACTTACTCGGGTCTACTGGCATGAATTTTATAGTTAATGCTCAAAGAGTTAAAAAATATATTCGTGCTGAGTCCGTGTCTTTTGTGTGTCAACTCCATCTTGCAGACCCTTAGGAAGTTTTCCCACTTAGTCTAGCTACAGACAATAAATAAAGCGCTTGTTGGGAGGCTGATAAGCTCATTATTTTACTCGCTTATCTATATTATTTTCTACTATTTTATGTAGTTTTATTGAGTTTATATATATATTATGTGCATGAGTCTATATTAGGTGGTATTATGCGCGTGTTGGTGTTTTTGCAGGTTTTAGGCCAAATCCCATGGAAATCCGTACCGAAAGCAGCAGATGTTGAAAGGAACATGCACGAATCCTTCCAAAGTTGGAATCCGAGCTAATAGAGCACATGGATGGAAAGATCTTTGAGTTAGCTTTCCAACGCAACTGGAATCGGGTCAATCGGAGTTCGGAGGAGGAAGTTATGGCCAAAACCGTGAGACCGCGCAGGAGGGTGAAAAGCTGCATCGACCAACGCCATTCAGAAGCGATCGACGAAGCTCAAGAAGGTCCGTCGATCGACGGGAATTAGAAGCGGTCGACGTGAGGGTGTCTGCTGGCGCGGGAATTCGAGGAAAAACGAGATTTTTCATATCTTTAGCCCTAGATTCGATAGGATACACATCCACCTCTATAAATAACCTAGAAAATTCGATTTTTCAAATAACTTTTCAATTCCTTATCATATTTTCGCTTTACAATTTAGTTTTGAGAGTTTGAAGACTTGGGAAACACGAAACCGTTTATTTTTCTTGTAAGTTCTTTATGTTTATGCAATACAATATGTTTTCTTTTGGATTTCTATCTACGATGAGTGGCTAGAAACCCTAGCGGGTTCTAGGGTTTGAATATTATTATGGATGCATGTTAGGATTAATTAATTAGGTTCATGATTCCTGTGTTTATTTCATAATTCTAGATTAATTCAAGGACCGAGAGGTGACGATTAATTTAGATGTCTAGCTATTGATGGAAGGACCGAGAGGTGAATATTAATAGTGGGAATAGGAATACATGATACGATCTACACTATCCAAACAGATGTACTAGATGTAGGAATTGAACTGATTTGCTTATCGGATTGACTAGTTTGGTGTACTTTGAGACCGAGCGGAGATGAGTCACTAATTAGTAATCTAGGTTATATTTGCCAGACAAGGAGATATAACATCATTGCAGTATTTCACCTGTTAAATTAATTGATTCCTACATGTTATCCATAATAAGAGTTCTTCCCTAGAATCTGTGTTCTTTAATTTGCTTTCCAAAACTCCTTTAATTTTCAAGTATTGTTATCTTTATTTCGAAGTCAAAACCCTGATTTTGAATTCCTCAAACAATGAATTTTAGAACCATAGCTAGTACATAGGATAATTTCCCCATACAATTCCCCTGGATCGATAACCTTAGGGTTTACAAATTTATTTGCCGCTGTTATTATAATTAATCTGTTAGAAATAGCAGTGATCAAAATTGGCGCCGTTGCCGGGGACTTGTTAGATTTTATCTTGTTACTAGTTCGTTCTAGGATTTGCTGGATTGAGTTTTAATTTTTCTGTACGTGTGCGTGTGTGAGTTTTCGAGTCTGTGTTCTGCGTCGATCGACGGATACCCTTCGTCGATCGACTAAGACCACACTTTTGCATCGATCGACGTGAATTCACGTCGATCGACGCCGTGCTGAATCCACTTATTTCCTGTGCAGGTGCATGAACACGCGAGCCAAAGGAAAAACACTCGAAGCCTTTGTCCCAAAAAATTGAAGCAACCTGCAGGAAAATCAAGAAGAAAGGAAAAGAAAAACAACGAGAGATGGCTGAAAATCCTGAAGCACCTCTGCAAAATATGACTCCCGAGGAGCAGAGGCAATTTGTGAATAAAGTGCAGCAGAGGCAACCCAACTTTTACCTGCTTTTATTTGCTTTGTTTTGGTCGTTTTTGTTTCATTCTACCCCATTTTCCATAGTTTATGTTCACTTTTGGTTGTTGAGTTCATTGGGTGCAGGAATAGAGATCAAAACGCGAAGAATTTTTGGAATACTCAATTTTGGCAACCCGTTCACGAACTCGGTGATTACCGTACGTAAATTTCAGGTCGCCAAGTTCGTTGTCAAACAAAATTCGGTTCGAATCGAACTCGGCAACAAGAAAACAATTTTGGTGATCGCTGATTTTGTTGGTTAGGTCGTCGAGTTTGTGGTTTTTTTGTTTTGGGTACGGCACACAAAAAGCGACCTGCTTACATTTTCGGCGATCGCCGAATCTGTAAATGGATCGCCGTTTCCGTAATTCCAATTTTTTTGCTTTGGGGGAGTTTCGGCGACCGACAACCCGTTCGGCAATCGCCGAATCTTTTTTTGGGTCGCCGATTCTATAAAAACAGGTTTTAAATCAGATTTTCGCCCTCTCTCCTCACTTTTCACTATCTTTCTCCACAACACAAAACAAAACCCACGAAAATTCCATCCCTTCTCTCTCAAATTTCCATTGCCACACTTTGAATCTCACAGTTCTATCTTGGATACTACATACCCACATCATTGTCGACATTCCCATCCGAGTAGTTTTTCAATTTTGTAAACATTGTGAAACCATCGAATTTCTAGGGTTGTGTTCTTCCATATTTGCTTCAAAATCAAGGTAAATCTTCATATTCCCCTTTATTTATTCACTATTTCGTTTATTAATTCTTGTCTACTTGCATTAGTTGAGTTAAATTTAGGGATTTAATTTCGAATTTCATGGAATAATTGTTAATTGTGTTGGGGGTGATGTTGAATTGACTACTTATTATCCTAATTCGATTATCATGGTTATAGGTTGTTCAATGTGGCATGTTTAAACTTTAAGTGTTAATTTGGGGGTTCAAAATAAAATTTCAATTTGTGTTTATAGTTATTTTAGGACCTTGAGTTTGGGGGAACTTGATTTTTGAGGCCTATGGGATTGAATTATTTGTGTTATATGTTCCTCCAGTTATATTATAATTGTTAATTACATGCATTGATTGAGTCACTTTGGTTATGATTTTATCTAGGATAGAGTCATTTTGGGGGATGTGTGAGTTGATTATGGAGTTGAGAATTGTGGGTAGCTCTTATTCTACATATTGGAGTCTACTTATTGATTTGGTGAACTTGCACTTAGTTAAGTTAAGGGGATTTATCTTACTTGAAGGTTTAGTTTATTTTACTTGTTTTCTATCATTTACTGGGTTCTGATCCTAAAATTTTGAGTGCAGGACTATCATAGCACCTAGATATCGTCTTGAGCCAAATACGCCGGAAGCCTATGGGATTCAACTCCGGGGGTTGGACTACCACGAGAGGTTTAAAACTTTGGCCGACAGAGGGGTTGAAGGAACTAGGTACACAGACATTGAGGCTCTGCGAACACTAGGGTTGCCCAAACCTACAAGCGTTTCACATTGGAGATATTGAGCACCTTTGAGCTCACCACCGCAGGCCGGAACAAACCGGTGGGGGCTACCTTAGGGCACTAGACGAAGACCGCACCCTTAAATCCAAGGAGATAAATCAGGCATTCAGGGTTCCCAACATTGGAGTTTACACCAAATCTCGAGGGTTCGATGCTAAGGTTTTCTGGCCCCACATCTGCACTGACGGCGATCCGTAATGGGCATCCAGCCACTGCAAGGCATCAATGATTTGGAATCCAATTTTTCAGATTATTCAGCGCATCCTGGCACACACCTTGTTTGCCGGAAAGGATAACAGCTCCATGCGGGATGTGGAGCTCATGGTGATATTTTGCATGTTGCATCAGCAACCCCTAAATTTCACCCAACACTTTTTACTACAGTCCAGCCGAGCAGCCTCGATAAGCCGTGGCCCGATTTGCATTGGGGGGCTCTGGACTCATATCTTGTTATCGATGAATATATCCCCCGGGCAACATCCAGCCGAGCCGATTACGAGGCTAACTTTGCAGAAGTTGGCTGACCTCCGATTCATCCAGACCGGTCACCCTCCTTATCTATTATGCCAGCGCACTCTGCCCTACTTCTCGCTGCCGAATCCCGAGCTCACTAATGTAGGGATTCATCGCTACCGCAGGAACTGGAAGTTAGATACTCTGGCCCACTTGGAGGCGATCCAGGTCGTGGAGGTCGCGCGTGAGAGGCATCCCTATATTCATATTGAGGAGGAGGAACATGAGGAGGATGCGGGAGACACTTAGCATGAGACCGACTGGGAGCAGCCCGATGATTAGCCACGCCGCACAGAGCAAGGGGGACTTCCCGGAGGAGCCAGGGTGAGTCCTCTACTTTTTATGAGCATTGCACACATCGTGTGGCGTTCGAGAAGAGACTGAGCCACTTGGAGCAGCAGTGGGGGGATTGGAATGCTCAGCTCCAGGAATTGTCCGTGGCTCAGACTTCATATGCTACAGAGCATCGCTCTTTTGAAGACGAGCAGCGCCAGGACTGGACAGGCAGGAGATCCTTTGTGATGCCCAGCGCGAGCAGTGGACAGAAGGGATTTCTAGTGAATCGAATCACAAAATACAACTGAACCAGATCAATTTATGGATATTGTGCACAATGAAAATTCACAATAAAACCTAGCATGCTCCTATGAATTTAATTCTTAGAATTGTGGATTGAGAGATTACCGTAATTCCGTAGAGTCTGATCCGATCTTTCACGTTTGAATATCCAATTTCCAATTCAACCACGCGATTTGATTTAATCTGCGGAAATAGAAATTAGAACCCTAATTTGATAAAATCGAAAACAAAGAAAGGAAGAAAAAAAAATCTTGTTCTCCAGATCAGATCTTCAGGGTTGTGTCCCAATGCTGTTCGGATCTACTACGGGTGAGGATTCCACAGATCTGTGTTGTAGGCCGGAGCAGAAAAACTCTTCTTCTCCCCTCTACAGGTGCCGCCCCTCTCTCTCTCTCTTTCTACTCTAGGGTTTTGACTGATTTGAATGATCAAAAAAATTGCTAGGGTTTCGAAGAGAGAGTGGTCTATTTATAGACCCAGGGTTTGATCCCTAATGGGCTACTGGGCCTTTTTTCAGCATATTTATTTGGGCTAGTCCTGGGACCTAATGCAAATAATAAAGTGGGCCTATAATTAATTAATTCCCATGTCCACAACCCAGGACACAATTAATTAATTAATATTAAACTACCCCTTTATTACTACGTTATGAGAACGGGCTGCATTAATTGACCCCATATTTAAGGTTATCGGACATTCATTAATTAATCGGAGCCTCTGACAAGCTCTAACTACAATTAATTAATATCTTATTACTTAAACCCAGTCTTAGGCGGTACTACACGAACTGTTGTTACCTAAGATGCGGATATACGAGCACATTACTCAGGCTCTTTACCATGGCAAGTCAAAGCACCAGTCAACCCGTGCAAACCCCTGAACCTTCGTTAGGGTTTGGATTCAATCAATATCGAGATTTTGTATTCGCTGATGTCAGACAGACGAATACATCTCACTGCGGTCCATCAATACGCCACCTCTGCGTACCAGCATGTCAAGTAACCAAGACAAACTACTTATTCCGGCAATGTCGCAGCCATCCGGACAGACGTATCTTCATACATTGTCTCGGCTGTGATCAGGTTTATGTCTCACTAGGTCAAGTGATCATACTGTCTTCTGCAATCTACAACACGCCGTATGATCGTCCTTAACGGTGAGACAAGAGGATACCATTGTTACATACATGTAAGATTGTTTGACAGATAGGAGAAATAAACCATTGTATACTCATTATAATAAATGCTTTCAGTATACAAAACCCATCATGGACGGTGCAGCAGCGTTATTTTGAGTAGGAGCAGGAATGTTGGCAGCACCAGCAGGAAGCCGAAGAGCAGATTCGCCAATTCATGGCCCGTTTCCCGCAGTACTGGCCACCGCCGCAGTGAGGATACATCGAGGTTTCACTCACATCTCCGTGATCTTTTTCCGCTCAAACTTATTCTTCTTTCCTTTGTATCGAATAAGTTTGGGGGAGGGGGATGTGATCGGGCAATGTGTGTTTCTCCCTTCTTTATCTTATCATGTTATTTCTAAGTGCCTCCACTTTTATCTGATTTGAGACTGCACTTGATGTACTAATTGCGAACCATTGAACCATTGTATTTGTTTCTGTTATTTGTTTTCGTTTAGTTTAATTTACTGTATTTTTAGTTCATGTTGGGTCCGTAATATGGAGCTCTATTACCTTATTGTATTGTAATGGGATCAAAATGGCTTGGTTTGTGTTTTATCTGCATTATTGATCAAGTTCACGATGACAATGTTTCTTTCTCGTGAGACCTATACTAATAACTTGCACATGAGTTGATGAGATGTAGACTCTTACAGAATTTATTTTTGTCCTCTAGGACATGTTTATAGCCTGAGAGAATTTGAGTCTGTGATTCGTTTGATTGAGAGAATGTCACTGTACACTTTACCTCTAGAACTTGCTTTTGTTTCTGTCTCAAAATTTTATAGAGAGTGTCATGGACTTAGAAATTATCTTAGACCATCGTTTCATGAGCCTCATTAAACCCAAACACTAACCCGTTACATAATCCTTTGCTAAACCCGTTGAGCCTCTAAACCTTTTCTTTCTAAACCGGATGATAGGAGGTGTGGATTGAATTGTATGGGTATCTGTTGATGATAGGTGGCGAAACTAGATAATTCGTAGTCAAGCATTGTCCTAAATGCTTTTAAGTGGACAATAGAGAAAAAAATAAATAAAAAAAAGTGATGAATAATCCAATAAAATGCACAAAGTGTGCATAACGTCATTGTTGAGTTTATTAATGCACAAAGTGTGCATAAGTGTCATTGTTAAGTTTGAATCCTATTGAATTATACTTATGGTATGCGTAGTCTTTCAGTTGAGATGTATTGCATAAGTCAGTCAGTCAATAAGTATGGTATGTGACGAGGAGTACTTGTGTGAATGAAGTTATAAGGTTGCATTTATTCAGTCACTTATCCAAATATTCCATACCTGTCACCAATGTGCCTACATTAGAACGTAGAATAAAGACCTTTTTGATTTTTGTCTAGCATTCCCAAAGTCAGTGGGGAGTCTAGACGATAAGCAAGCCCATGGTAGGATAGTTGTACAGTTGACAATTTGAGAGTATACACTGGCCTTTCTTACTATTTTAGCGAAATAAAGAAACAGCAATTTGAGAGTATACAATGGCCTTTTTCTTGAGAAGTTTAATACATGTGTTTCTAGAGCAGTCGTCCACTACTACTAGTGAGAACCATTTTCTCCAATGGTTGGGGGAGTTATTTGACCAACAAGTCCATATGAAGTAACTCGAGTACTCGGCTAGTGTTGGGGTTGACTGACTTCTTCTCAAAAGATGCATTTGTCTGCTTCTATTGATGGCAAGCATTGCACACACTCTTTCTTTCTTGAACAGACCTCGGGGCTGGCCTTCGACCAGTTCATGCTTGGCTAGGTAGTTGATCATCTTGAAATTAAAGTTGCGATATCTCTTGGGCCACAATCAGTTTGTGTCCTTGGAACTGGTCGCCATGAAGCATGATTTCGTCTGCCCGCTTTGCCAGTCTACAATGTATAATCCTCCTTTGTGAATTCCTCTCAACTTGACATCTGTTGAAACTTTGTCTTTTATCTGGCACTCTGATCCTTCAAAGGAGACGATGCATCCATTTTTGCTCTATTGATTTATGCTTAGGAGGTTGTGCTTCAGATTGGTGATGAGGGATGCATTAATAATTTGGACTCCGTTCCGCTTGATGATTCCCCTTCAAATAACTTTGACCAAAGAGTTGTCATCGAACAAGACTGGTGGTCCTCTTATCATGGTGAAATCCATAAAAAGATCATTCTTCCCAGTCATGTGAGTCAAGAATCCACTATCCAGGATCCACTCTCTCTTCTCTTGAAGCAGATTCGCGTGACCTAGTTCCTACAAAATAACAAATTATAATTTAGATTCCCATATATATGTGGGTCCTACAGGATTAGTTCTTTGGATTAACCTTTTAGGAAATCTTTGTGATTTTGATAGCAACTAGCTTCTTGTTGGCATCACTAGCAGAAATCTTTCCCTTCCTTAGGAAATAAAGCATGACTTTGGATTGGGAAGGTGTGGCCGTGTGTGTAGCTCTCTTGGAAGAGTGCTTCGTCTCAGAATCTTGAAAATTGTGTTCCGGATATGTGTGATACCTTGGTGGTCTTTTATTAGATAATTTTTGTCCATCGTGGTTAGCTTTCATAGTCCTTAAAATGAAATTGTGTTTGAGCTTTGCCCTCAAGTAGGTGTTCCCCCTACTTGGTAGATTTCTCCTTTCAAGCTGAGCTTGTAATTTGGGTCCCAGGTAGTAGACTGACCGGGTTGTGTGTTCGACTTCCTCGCAGTATAGACTGGCTGCTTGGTCGAACTAGTCGATGAGATTGACTTCCTCGCAATAGGAACATACGGCTTGGTCAGTTTCGGTGGTTGGATTGTCTTCCTAACTTATCAGTCCCATTTTGGTCAGTCAGTTTGGGGTTGTTGGCTAACTGACCTTTAGTGTTACCGATCGGAGCTGGTATTTTAAAAACTTCCCCATTGCCAATCCACTCGGAGTGATACTAAGTTTTTCTTTTACAAAATTGATGGTTTTCATAGTACCAGTTTGTGCATGGGCTTCATTTCTCAAATCGTTTTAAAAACCTAAACCCGATTTGTCTGACCTCCTCAAGACCACTTGACCCTTTCTTAAAGAAAAAAAGTTTTTCTTCCTGATCAAGGATTGTAATCTTCAAAGATTTACACTCAGACTGATGGTTTTCAAAATTTTGAAATAAAATTGAGTGATCTTCTTTAAATTTTACCAGTTCCTCAATGATAGACCTTGGTTTTTCAATCTCATCGGTCAACATTGAAACTTGTGATTTCAATGAGGTGTTTTTGCTGGCTAAGATATTTTTTTAACATAGAATTTTCAAATTCTTTTGCTAAAATGTCAAGAGAGGCTTCTTCTGAGTTGGAGCAATGCGACTCAGTTTTGTCAAGAATGCATGTGCTGAGATATCTGAAACTAATGGTAAAGGACTTACCAACTCACTTAAAGATGTGACTGTTGTTTCAGCTTCAGTTTCAGTTTCTATATCCTCTTCATCAGTCTCATTTCCAAAGGCAACCATGAAGGCCACAAGTCCTTCTTCCTCAGACTCCTCATTGGATGATTAGTAATCATCGTCATGATCTGGGATTTCCAGTACTTCAGTGCGGGTGATCGTGGCTTGGGCCACTGTTTTGGAAGCTCTTCGCTCAAATATCTTATTGAACCACTCACATCATCCTTGTCCACCAAGGGACACTCAAACTTAAGATGTTCGATGGAATTACACTCGAAGCATGATCTTGGGGCTCGCTTGAGACACCTCCTGTCGCCAGTCTTTGGAGCTAATTCCTTTTCTTTAGCCTTTTCAAAGATCTTTGTCAGTTTGCGCATTTGATCCTCAAGCTTAGCTATTGAGCTTTCTCCTTCCTGATGTTGAAATCTTGAGGTAGATGGGATCTCCTTCGGTTGAGTGCTGGACTGACCTGCTGGATGGTTACTCAGAAAGGGCTTTTTAGGTCTCCATTTCAAGTCCCTCTTGGTGAAGTAGGTTGTATCTTCAACCTGGGGTCCCGGTGAGATGACTTCTCTAATGGCCTCGTATTTATTACCATGTGAATTCCCCACTCATATGATTGAAGCTAGGAAAAAATTTCCTTCGTCCTCATCTTTAAAATATCTTTTTGTTTCAAAGCGGCATTCTTGACGAACCTGTCTTCTTTCGGCATCTTGGATTGAATTCATTGAGGTCGGTTCGAATAGATTTTGTCCAATGCTTTGAGTTCGCTGACAATGGAATTGAATCTCGCCCCCATTGCCTTGATCAATTCTCTAGGTAGCATCTAGAATGACTCATATTTGTCAATGTATAATTGGATTTTATTCATCTTCATTTGGTTTGTCTCTTGGAAAAATCATGGAGGTAGTCCCATACCTCTTTTGCGTTATTGAATTGCATAACTTCCTCAACCAGAGCGTCTGGTAAGGAAGAGAGGAAGACTTCATGAGCGATGGAATAAAGCTGGTTCCTTCTCTTGTCTTCGGAACTCCATTCTTCGAACGGCTTCTCTACCGCTCTTGGACATTTAGCTCTGAGCGGTAGGAGAACCTTGGCGATCTTTATCGGTTCTCTCTCTAGAACATCAACCATATCCAATTGGAAGCCTTGGGCTGGATAGAAGACCACTTCTTTCACAATGCATGCTTTTCTGCATTGTACGGTGGTAGCTTTGGGATATTCATGTTGAATATATAAAGACCCGAGCTAAGACAGAAAAGAAGTCCAAGGAAATTAGATCTTAGTCCTAAGCGACTTCAAAACGACTAGCCTAGAAGGACTGACCGCTCTTATACCACTTGCTAGTCCTGGATTTCAGAGTCTAAATAAATTCCACAGCGGAAAGATTGTCTTAATGATGAGACTTGTACTTATCCAAACAGAGTGTTAGTCTCAGTTTGGCTTGTCAAAACTCAGTTTAGGTTTTAAGTCCAATAGTCTTAAGAGTCAGTTTTAGTTTATACTATAATGCATTAGTGTCGAGTTTTAAAATACGTAAACTGATTAAGTAGAAATCAATAAAAACAACAAAAGATTTTATGGTGGTTCAGACACCAAAAGGTTCAATGTCCACTCTTCAGATAAAAAATTCTGATAATCCACTAAAGGAATAGATTCAAGGTGCTCCCACGATGTATTGCTTGCTTAAGAATGCTTCGTCCTTCAGTCCACAAGCTCACTTGCCTGGTCCTTTATACGTCTTCACTTCGCAGCTCCTCGGAGTGTGGGTACACTATGCAGCCTCCTCGTCGCCGTAATGAGGTCTTTATAGTTCACCTCTGAACTGTCAGCTTGGTAGCTTCTAACGTCCGTCAGAATCTAAGTACAAATCATGCTTAACTATTGTGTTCTTTCTTGAATAGAAAGAACACCAAGAATAACTCAAGAACAAAGTAATCTAAGTCTCGTACTCACAGTAGTGACACACGGAAAATCTTGAGTATGCCTCTAACTTTGAGTCGTAAACTTGGCTGCGTTTTAGCTCTCTTGGAAATCGAAGGTTAGGTCTATGAATCCTTGGAAATCCTAGATTATTTAAAGACGAAAGAGTGAGATTTAAATCTCTAGAGCCGTTAGACACATTGGATGTTTGACCCATCCAATGTTTTCGTCCTATATGCGGGTAGGTAGCTTTTTCCGGAAACTCATGTACCTTTTCCCGCTTTTTCTGACTTCAAAAGTGATTGTTCACCTTTAGTTAGAATGACAACATTTTATCAATCCGAGGAATCCAGATTGATCAGTCCGAGGAATCACGACTGAAGTCTTGGGCTTGAAGAGTTTAAGGAATCTCCAATCCTTTAAGTCCAATCTTTGTCAGTACAATTTGTCAGACAATTCTTCTTGTCTCTATGTGTGGCGATCGGAACTAAGATTCCATTTTGATACCGTCATGCTGGCAAGTCCATGCTGGATGTCGTCATAAGTCTAAACATTGATCCACAAACTGGTAAGTTTGAGACTGACGAGTTCCAAACCGGTCAGTCCCAGACTAATGAGACCCTAACTGATTAGTTCCAGACTAATCAATGCCATACTGAATTTTCAATCTCTTGAGTCCTTTTGCGCATAACAGACTGATTCTTTAGTCTGTTCTTCGAATCAGCTCCAACTTACAACTTGATAAAAAGACCGTACAGGATTTTACATTTGAAAACTAAACTGAAGCTAATCTAGAGAAAACCTAGACTGTTTAGACCTTGATCAAGGCTTTGAACCACCAAAACACAATAAGTAAGGAGATTCTAACAAATTTCCTAACATAATGACTATCATTATTATTATATCACAATATTATATTTCCTATCTGAATTAACAAGAATATATCACTAACGATCTTATCCTATTATCTCGTTGATAGGGAGATCATACGGTGTGTTGTAGATCACAGAAGATAGTATGGATCTCTTGACCTAGCAAGATATAAACAGTTGTCATGGCTAAAACGGTCCCAGGATAGACTGTTGGTTTAAGCTGCAGCACATTCATTATTTTGTAGCTTATCTTGGTTTCTAGATGTGGTGGTACATTTGGTATGTATTGATAAGACCTAGCTAAGATTGATTCTATTATTTTACATTAAAGAGTATTGATCGTGATGGCTTGACGATATCTGAAGCCTAATGAAGGTTCAAGAAGTATACACTAGTTTGTGGTCACTAGTGGAGAGTCTTTCATGGACTTGCATGTCTGCATAATGGGTGGTAGCAACATGTGTATTATTTTGGGTTTTGTAATTAGACAACCATATCCAGTATACGATGGTAGCATTCCCTAAGTAACTCATAAAGTTCATTATGCTAATGTCGTGCAGGCTGATTAAGTTCAAAAATTAATGAAAAGGTAGTCCTGTTGAAACTGCGACTTTAGTTCATAAGGAAAAAAAAACTCTAATAACCTTTCATGAGAACAACTTATGAAAAAGAATTGGAGCATGCTTTGAACTTATCTTAGGTCTGGCTAATATTGATATTTAAGAATTATTCTATCCAATGACTGCTTCTGCTCCCCTTATTTAGCCAGTATCCTCTGTGGAAAAAATTAACATTTCTTCATCTACTCAACTGCCATGTTGGATGACTGTAGATCTAGTCCCTAAATTGCTTCAAACTTCACAAATTTGGGAACTAGAGGGTGAGCCTTCCTCCATATGGTACTATTCCTAATTTCCCCTGCAACTGAGATTCTAGTAAAAGCTTAGACCAACCTTGGTCTTGCCCTATCCACGAAAATGGCTCCGAAAGCAGTAGTAGCCATCTCCTTTATTCCAGCAAACACCACCAATGACCCAATTATGATGATGATGATGATGATATTTCATGTTGTAACTCAGCTCTCTACCGAGATTGCAGCTTTGCTACTGAGCGTCTCCAGCCTTGTTGATATTGTCAAAAAGAGGAAAACTAACAGAAATAAGAGAAATTTAGTCGGAACATGACTAGGGAAAAGCTAGAGAGGAAGAAGGTAGAGAAAAGAGAAAGAAGACAAATAACATTGCAGGGCTGAGCAAAGCTGATTTCGACCAAAGTGTAGTTCAGTTATATTTTTACATCTCATCTATTACGAACTCTTAAATAGATAAATAAAAAATGATTATCATACTCTTTAAGTAATAGTAGCTCTTTGTCTCAATAATCTACATGTTTATTTTTATATAAATGAATTGGGTATGCACAGTTAGTGCATTTAGTTGTTAGTTATAACTCCCCATCAAGATATTTTTTACAAGTGGTTTCTTTTTTCTCACATCAAGGGGAGATCATATTGAGGGAGAAGAACATGTTAAGGGGGAAGTATATTGTAATCGCCTACTCTTATTTGTGTTAGTATTGGTTTGAAATCATCGAAAAGCAAAAAATTGTTAGGAATATTGTATGTTTTGATGATATGTCAAAACCATTTGGTGATAGTTAGAAATGATTTTAAACTGCAAACCTTGTATATGTTTAAGAGTTGTAATAGTTTAGGTTCGTGGAGAACTTAAGACTAAATAGCTAGAGAATTCAATATAGATGATCTATGTCTATTGAAGAACCACAATTGTCAACTAAGAACTATTAGAAGAATGTAACTACAATCGCTTAGTTGTGATGAAGAGCAGTCAGTTCAAGGTATAGAACTGACAGCAAAGAGAGAGAACTGAAAGAAAAAAACAACCTCAACTGAAAATCTAGTTGTGAGGTAACACTATAGACAATCAATTGATACTTCACATAGTCAGCTTACACAACTTCTCTCATCTACAAATGTATGGAGGACAACACCAGACAAAAGAGGAAGAGATGAAGCATTAGAGAATAATTATAACTAAGCTTCCTTGGGCTGAATACAAAGTGTGAAAATCTGACGAACTTGTATCACTCATTGGTTAAAATTGAACATTCGTTGACCGCTAGATAAAATCTGAAAAAAACATAATAAAGCTAAAGATCATACACCAAGGGATACCTGCAAAATCATAGGTAATTCACAACAACAACAATTTAAACTGAGCATATAAATACTCATTTGAAGAAACAAGAAGACCACCAAAAAATAGTACCTTATGCCAAATTGACGAACAGGAACAATCAGCTCACTATTCTCTCACTCTAAAAGGTCTCAAAAGCTTTGCATGTTTCTGCAATACGAGACCATTGGAAACTTATAGCTGATCTCCCATTGGTTTTCAAGACCTTCCAAATTTTTTATAAAAAAACCCAATCAATGCTCATGGAGAGAATAGAAAACTGTAAACCATAGAAAGAAGAGCCCCCGAAGTGGATTTTGGTGAAGCTCCATAACTTCAGTGCCTATGATTGAAAGTAACTGAAGCTCTCCCTTAGAGAAAATCCAATTATGTAACTCGTATTAAATTACTGTGCATAACTTGTTAGAAATTGAGTTTCAGTTTATCCCTCTATCTTGATGTTTTGATATGTAAAATCCTACTTTAGTGTTAAGTTTCTAGAGTCTCTAAATGAAACCTTGAATATGATTAATCGAGTTGTAATAGCCTAGAAACTTACATGCTGAAGATCGAGCGGGTGAACAGAAACTTAGTTTCTGATCAAGGAATTCAAGAAGACAAAGATCAAGATGTCAAGAACCAAATTTCTAAACTTACAGAGAAAAATCCAAGAAACTTGAAGTACTGAAGACAAAAGTTCCGTGCTTAAAACTTAGTAAGGTCAGAAACTCAGTTTCTAGAAACCGAGTTTTCCCGAACAAAGATGGAAACTTAACTTGACTTTGGAAATGTCAGTTTTTAGTTTCAATATTCAAGAGCACGTGAAACATTAGGAGACACAAGGAATCCGAAGTCAGACACGAGATGTCTCCAAAAAATGTCAAAAGTCAGTACGAGGAACTGGAACTTAGATTCCTCGGACTGAAACTTAGTCTGAAAAGAGTAGGTAGAAAGAACACTACAAAAGGTGAAAAACAGACGGCAGAGCAGGGCAGGAAGAATGGGTATAATTGGACGACTCAATCTTTATCTCTAACGGCTAGAGTTTGTGTCTAACGGACAAAAATTTAAATTGTCGATCGAGAGCCTATAAATAGTTCGACACATTGATAGAATCATCATTAAGAATCTTGCGTAAAATTGAGTTGACACTCTACGTAACTTTCTACTCAACAATCTCTCTGAATTTATGTGTCCTCTGTACACGAGACTTAAGTTTCTAACTTATGTTATTCTCTCTATGAATCTGTCTATGTGCACGAGGATGAATCTATTTTCTTGTTGAATATTACTTTTTGAATAATATTCAAAGCAGTCATTTCCCTACTCTGAGAATCTGATTATCACGGGCATAGCCAATCAACCTGTGTTCTGGGAAGAACAAGTAAACATCCATCTATCCAGTTTGGAAGATGCAGGGTGACTCCTTACTCCAACCTAAGGAAGGAGCAGGCTTACAAGGAGTTTTTGGGCTAGTGACATCAAAAGACCGAAGGGCAGAGGTTTCTGATGGTTTGACCATAGATAATGAGAAGACTTGTAACTGTGTAACTTAGTGGATTCCCAATTAAGTACTGGAGAGTGCATGTAGGACTTTGATTCCAAACCACTATAATATCCTGTGTCATTTATTATTTTACTATGTTTCTGCACTAAGTTTATTTGCTTATTTGAGACCTTCAATACTTGGCTATGTATTGAAGTGTATATCTGAAACTTGAACTTAAAACTTACATGAGCCTAAACTGAGTTTTTACAAAACTAAAAACTGAGTTCCAGTCAGTTTTCATAACAAGTGCGAGATTAAATTAACTTTCGCTGCAAATTTTTATACTCTTGTTTCGGGACCAACAAGTGGCTCATTTCAATACCATCGTATGCGAACGGAAGAACCTTGGGAGAGAGTATAATGTTGTTGATCTGAACACGAAAATACTCTCCAAGATTCCCAAAGAGGACTAGTTTGTCAAGGTTACCAATCTGAAGGAAAAGGACCTGTCCAACATGACCACGAAGGATGTCTTTACCCAGCTGCAAGCCCACGAGTAGGACATCCAGATGGTGAACAGAAAGGAAGTCGTTCGAAGTGCAAGTTCATTGGCCCAAGAAGATGCTGCCTTCTTCGTGAAGAGAGACTTTAAGAGGAGATCACAAAAGTTATATCAAGCTGACAGATCGAGTGGTCAAACTTCTGTATTAAAAGTTGTTTCTACTCCATCATACCCTCAAAAAAAAGGAGGAAGAGAGCTCAGATGCTGAGCTTGATGAGCAAATGAGGAAGCTGACCAGGCTTCTTGAAAGGGCCAAGTCAAAGACTGAAGGTTCACAGGGAAGTGAACAAAAGTTATGCGAGAGACCACCAAATGCATGTTTTGAATGCAACTCTCCAACTCATTTAAAATGTGAGTGTTTGTGGGTGTCAAAGGAGGATAGAGAGTGCTTGAAATAGATATTTGAGAAGAAAGCGTCCAGAGCTGTTTCTAAAGCCATGTTGTCACGAACTGAAGTTTAAATATCTCAGACAACGATGATGGCTATTATACATCTAATGATGAGGCTGAGCAGAAAGCATTCTTGGTGCTCATGGCCAATCATGGAGAGGATGTATCAGATGCTGAAGAAGAAGAACAAGTAGCAGAAACTGAAACCCAAAACTTGGTAATCATCCCTAACTCAGTTTCAAGTTCTTCTGCATGCATGGAAGAGGGCACTGAATCCATTTACTCGGATTCAAATACTGTCACTCTAGAAATAATTTCCAAAGATTTTTCAAAATTTTATAAATTGAAGATTGTTTTGGCTGGAGAAAATGTCTCACTGAAACTTACAGTTTTTTATTTGACTAAGAAGATAAAATGATCGTGGTCACTCAGTCAGGAACTCATTGCTCACTAATTTTCAAAATCTTTTTTAGGAATGCAATTCTTCAAAACTAAAGGTTGCTAGCGATAAAAAACTTATTTGTTCACCTTATTCTAGCGCTAGCAAAACAGAGGAAACTTTAAATGCTCAGAGAGACCAATCTGATAAGTGGGGGTTAGAATTTTCAAAAAATATTTTGAGCAATCATGCATCAACTTCAGAAACTGGAAAAATCTCTGATCATCATTTTAAAATAAATTCTAATTTAGAAGTTAAGTTGCTAGGCAAAGAAGTTGTTCAAAACTCTGTTTTTGGCCGATCAAGGGAAAGGGAAAAAGTCAGTTTCTAAACTAATATTTGTCCTAAAGCTTAAAAATAATTCAGTTTCAAAATTGAATAAACGTGAAGTGAAGCGGACTATGCCTAAGAAGTGGGTTAAGCAGTCTGTTCCAAATGCAACTAAAACTGAAGTTTTGCCAAAAGTAAGTTTTGTGTTCGGATTTCAGAAATCTGAGGTCTTACAATTATACTTCTTATGAGAAGAGGACTAATCTGAGTAGGTGGGACACCGATTCGAGGTCTAAGCCCAACCATTTCTCTTATTCAATGGCTAGGAAGACTAAACACCCCGGACTAGGTTTCCGAGACTCGAATTGAAACTTAGCTTGGAGAAACTTGGTTTTCGGAACTTAGTTTCAGGAAACTGTGTTTCTCTTAAGATTTCACATACAACAAATAGCATACATTATTACAAGAGGAAGAATAAGGTTGAAAAGAAGACACTTGTTCTTAAGGTGAAACAAGTTTGGATTCCCAAGGGATGTATCCAAAAGACTAACCCTGCAGGAACCGCAGAAGCTCGGGTACCTAGAGTCTAACTTTCTTTGTTTTGCAGGTATAGGGTCACAAGAGTTAGATCAAGAAACAGAAAAGAGCATGGATTCCGCATAGTGGGTGCTTTCTCCACATGATTGGAGAATGAGACTTACTCTTATAGCTGGAAATGGCGAGAGGACTTCCTGTCGTGTTTGGACATGATTCTAAAGGAAGATTAATAGGAAGGGGATGCATGGAATACAACAGAATCACTATCAAGAACATGTCCCTGGTCACCTACCTCAACTTCAACTTACTGAGTACTAGTCAGCTTATCCTGAGCGGATACAAGGTGACCTTTGTCGAAGTTGAGTGCCTAAGAAAAGATAAATATTCTTAGGAAATCATCCTCAAAGGAATCTGAAAAGGGAGTCTCTAAATTGTAGATTGTGAAAGCGGCCAAGCTGACTTGCTTTGTCGCAACAAGCTCATCCTAAGAAAGAACCAATTGTTTGTGGCAAAAGAGATTAAGCAAACTAAACTTCCTATCGATCAGACATCTTGCTAAGCACAAGCTGGTGGAAGGACTTCCACAAACTGGGTGTTTGCAGAGCATGTAAGATGGGGAAGCAAACCGAAGCATCATTCAAAAACTGCCCCATCACAACGAGCACAGACACGATCTTCGAACTATTGCACATGGAACTATTTAGTCCAGTCAAACCACCCACCATTGGAGGAAAAAAATACACTCTTGTAGTTGTCGATGACTACTCGAGGTACACATAGGTGAGGCTCATGAAGACCAAGGACGAGGTCAAGCTTGTTGGTCCCTGAGATCAGAGTCGTCGTGGTAAAAATAAGATATACACACGAAGTGCAGCAGAATAAAAATTAGCGTTACTTGTAAATGAGTTATTCTTGACTTGTGGTTATTGGCGCAAGTTTGCTTAAGTTACTTCTTGCAGTTATACTCTAGCAACTCCGTTGCTAGGTTAAATTGTCGTAGCTCAAAAGTAATAGAACAGTAATCAACAAGAGAGCGCAAGGTTTATTGTGGTTCGATCAAATGATCTACGTCCACTCCTTAGCCGAATCGCTAAGAGTTTCACTAAAAAAGTATACGGTGTACAAAGAATTGCCTTTCCTATAAAGCCAGCAACCGACGTTTGGTCAGTCTGCTCCACGGCTATCTTTCGATACTCCAAACCTTACAGGTGTGGCTCCGGCTGAGTCAAGGGCGCACCTTCGTAAAACTCGCTTTTACCACCTGTGGAAGATTTCAAAGTTCCTTTCGAACTATCCTTCGTTCTCGGCTTCAGTGCCCGTTCTAATCAATTTCCTTTCGAGAAACTGACTTCTGGATACTTTTAATAATGAAAGTGATCCCAATGATTGAAGATTCTTGAATTCCTTCAAGAATCTCTTAGATGAGTGTCAGATGTGTGGTGAAACACTTAAAACGTTGAAGGATTTTTGATATCTCGGTATTATGCCTTTCAACTGAACTGCTCTCAGGGCTTTTATCTCTTTTTGGAAACTTTTGTACGTGTGTTTGTGTTAGAGAGTGAGCAGCGCCTGCATCTTCCTTTGACTTCCCTTTTATTGTTGTTTTCTCAAAGTTGAGTCGTCAGATCCGTTTAGACACAACAGATATTTCCACATAAATGCAAGTAGCTTTTTACCAACTTTTCTGTCTCTGTACAGGCTTTTCCTTCCTACTTCTGTTAGGTCTAATCCTCGCTTGTTGTTCAGAATGGCGGTGTAGCAGTTGTTGAGTTTTGCTTTGCTGTACCCTTACTGGAACGGGATGCTGGATATCTTTCAGCATACTCTTGGACTTGATGCACAACAAATATTCTTCTGCTTCTCTGGCTTTGGATTGCTAACACCTTTAGCAGTTGGTGACGTGTTATCAGATGCTGACTCCTCAGCATTCTGCTATCACTAGTTTTCTTCTTCTTTCTTGCCCTTCTGATGTCTGCTGAGATTCTTCCAAGCAACCTATTCTATTACAACTCGATGTTTACCCTATACAGGACATTACACAAGTTGCTAAGCTATGCTACGGTTCAGCAATGATTGACCATCTACTAAGGTTTGATCCAACAAAATCTTTTACATTGTGCTCCTAAGGGTAGTTCAGGAATATTTTCCCAACAATTTCCCCCTTTTGGTACGATCAAAGCTTACTAAGGATTGCTGAGACTTAGCATCGAAAAATTCTGAGTTACAAAGAAATTTCTAGACAAACTATCTCAGAATCTTACTTTCTTTAAGTCCTTAGCGAAAAAATTATAATTAAATCATTCAGTAAACTTTTAAACATTCTTGGCTTATCTTCTAGATTCTGATTTGTTGAATACACAGAGAGTGTATTTCAACTATTGTACGCACTCGGAAAATCAGAATTTAGACAATAAGATTATGTCATGATTCCGAAGATTTGATATATGATTTTGCAATTACAAGTTTAGTGAAATCAGTTCAGAATCATAAAAAAAAAAAATAAGAACATGACAGATGACAGATGGGAGTGACCTTAGTTCTGGGCGTCTGGTGGAGGTTTTGGCTTCTCAAGGGATTCCACCTTCCTCGTTGTCATGGCTAAGAGTTTCTCCATTTGCTCGATGCGAGCTCATTGTTCTGCTTTCTGTTGTTCTTCTAACTTCATTCTTCGTTCCATCATTGCTCGTTCAAACTCTTTTTCTTTCCTCAGCAACTCAGCTTCTTCTGCTTTTACCCTTGCTTGTTCAGCAATCCTTTTTTCTTCCCCCTCTTTGAGCGCATCCAAAACAGAGGTGGTGAAAGACTTGTGGGCAGCAAGATCGACGCTGAGAGTTACCACATTTGTTTGCACCGTAGAAATGATTTTTTCCACATGTGTGATCTTGTCAGTAACTTGACCAACCTTTTGCTGAACCTCAGAGACAGAGGTTTTAACTTTAGAGATTTCTCCTCGTACATCCGCAACCTCTCTTAGGACTTCTTCATTGAATTTGGCTTGCTGGATGTCGCATTGATGTAGTGCGTTGTGGAGTATGTTGACAAGAGATTGAAAACTTACTTGCACTTGTTCAGCAGCAATAAGAGCGTCGGAAACGACCATTTCATTACTGGTTGCTCTGGTGGTAAGTTCACCGACTTGTCCTCCCACTGTTACGATCGCTGATTCTGGGACAATGACTTCAATCGATTGGGTGGTAGCTTTAGCAACCACATGGGTATCTACTTCCATTGAGTCACTTACTGCATTTTGATCGTGATTTGAGGCAGAACCTTGAGCCTCAGAGGCTTGAAGTAAGGCAGCAGCTCGAGTATAGTCTTTCTGAAAATTGATCATTTTGAGATGGTCCTGTCGCTTAGCCTCTTCTTCCTTTGCTTGTTCAAGAGCGGCTAGTTCTAGGCTCCTAATTCACAATTTCTCCTCATAATCAGCCTTTCTTTTCTGATAAGCATCCATTGCAGTCTTTTGCCGTTAGGTTAGTTGTATATGTGCTAGAGACTTCAGATCTGGTGCAAACTGAGATCTGGGTAGAGACAGGGATGCAGAGTATTTTCGGTGGGCACGGATGGCTTGTAGTCTTGCAATCACTTGTTGATCGGTAAACTGTTTCGAGCAAGAGGGTTGATCCTTCCATTTGTTGGCCCATAATTCTTCGGAACGCCAGAAATTTAGACCGTGCCTTGCAATGGTTTTCATCCGTTTTTCAAGACAGAGTTCATGCATAATGTAATCATATGTTTTCCATCGTCGGAATTGTTTACCAAGCACCTTGCCTTCTTCTGTTCCTTCATCAATTTCAATATAGAAGACCCCGACAATGTCCCGACTGACTTCTTGTTCTACAAATGCTAAGATTTCATCACTCCAATCTCAGAGATCTGCATTCGAATCATCATCAAGTGAGACAGATGCGCACCACTGAGCTACCCTTCTAGAGTGGAAGAGTTTCCCAGGTAAACCATGAAATGGGATCCTCAGATGTTCGTTCTTCAAGGTGGGGAATTGTCTTAGGGTCTTGGCATCAAATACCTCATTATATTCCCCCTCAGAATCAGATTCTGATGAGCAGGTGGATTCATCCAGAAATCCAGCAGAGGAGACTTCTTGCTCTATCGTATCATCTGCATGATCCTCAACAACAACAGTGGTTGTTGTCTCCTCAGGAACATGGACTTCTTCAGCAATATCCAACATAGTTACTTCAGCTACAGTAGACTCTTCAGCAACTGTATGAGTCATGTCTTCAGCAGGCAGTTCTTTTCCGGATTCAACAATCTTCTCCTCAGTAGCTGATTCTCTTTCAGATTCAACAATTTTCTCCTCAGTAGCTGATTCTCTTTCAAAGTCAGCAATCTTCTTCTCAGTAGTTGATTCCTTAGCGGACATGTTGATTTCTACAGGTTCTTTTATGGTTCCGGATGACCCTATATCCTTATCCTTGGAAGATACATCATCTGCTGCTTTGTGAGGTTCGTCGGTTGCTTCACGAATCTGTACTTGTTTGCCCTTGGAGTGTTCCTTGGTATTGAAGGCTCCAGAGTGGATCATTGTGACTAGCTCTGCGTCAGTCATGCCGTCTTCTTCTTCTGATATTTTGGCAGGTTGGGTGACTTCAACAAGGATTTCCACTTCTTTTCTCTTCTGAGTAGGCTCTGCTATTGTTTTTCCTTTCTTTGTTGTTCTGCTCAATTCATCAGCAGCTTCCTCCTTTGATGTTGAACTAACCATCTTCTATTGAGCCTCCCGCTCATCGTGAGATTGCTTGATTCATTCGAAGTTCAAATCCCTACCTTCAAACGTAATTCTTTCAATCTCATTTCTATATGTTTTTCTTACCTGTGCCTTCTTTTCATCGTTCTGTTTCCTTTTAGTTTCATGAATGCCTTTGACACGGTCCTCAAAGATTTTAGAGGACAAGGGTGTGTCAATCTTCTTTTCGGTAGCAGCGGATTGATCAGCAGTTGCTTTCTTTTTGGCATCATCGAGTTCATGAATTTCAGCAGTTTTGAACAGCCGTTGACGAGTAGATCTCCTCTTTTCTATTGGCACAACTTTTGTTTGTTGTTCAGATGAAATTGGAAGGGCAAGTTGACCAATTACAAGCGGTGGCTGTTCCGCTGCTTTCTTCTCCATAATCTCTTCTATCCTTTCGGTAGGTATATCACCGAGGGCTACAATATCATCGAGTTGCTGAAAGCATTGCTCTGTTTCAGCATTCTTAGTCAGTACCGCTATTTCGTCAGCTGTGACAGGTGATGCTACCTGCAGCACCTGATGTCCTAGTGAGCTTTCATCGACTTCCTCGTCTGAGGTGGGTTTATCCTTATCGATATTTGACTTGCCAGTCAATTTCTTTGGTTTCTTGAAGTCAAGAGGGTTGGCTTCCTTCCTTGTTACTGGAATGAAGTCAGTGGGAAGGAGCTTCACACCTTGATCAATCTTCGTGGGGTGCATGACTAACTCCAGAAATTTGCTTATTTTCAACCCAAAGTTAACATTCGATGAGAATGTTCCATCGATGGACATGTGATCATTCTTCTTGGCATGTTCTACCCATCGTTCGAAGAAAAATTCTGCCCAATTGCCCTTCACTCTGTCTGTGAGAGCCATCATGACAGCGTACTTTTTAGCAGATAACTCAGAGTATGATCCAGCATCACAGTGAAACATCTTGATGACCAATTCAGCAAGAGTTTTAAACTCATCTTTTTGGGCGTTAATGGGGGTGGCGGCCTTGAAGGTGATTGGCTGTCCTTTCTTATCCTTCAATTGGCCAGGCTTCTTCCACAGATTCCAACGTCGTTCCATCTCAACATAATCTGTTACTTTGTATTGAGATATATGTTCTCCCTCATTTCGAAGACCAAAAGTCTTAGAAAGTACATTGGCATTTACTTCGATTATGGTTCCATAAACACAGGTTTTGAACGATTTTCCATCCTAACTCAATACTGCTCTGGCATAGAATTCAGATACCATATGCGGATGAAAATGTATAGGTTCAGTGGAAAAGTATCGAATTACCTGTTCGCTATCAACGATATCCATTATCCAATACGGGATATGTTCTGCAGCAAGACGCATGTACAGTATGCGATCTTTCAAGATTTGAGCTAATCGCATTTGCACTTTTGTGTGGACGCTCTGTGTTTTCTTCCTAGCCATCATAACTAGTTGACCATATGATATTGAATCGTCAACATCTTCCTTCTTTAGAATGCCTGTAAAACCTGGTGCATGTCGCGCATGCAGGGGTTCCTCAGAATTTGGTGGAAAATTGAAGATACGGAGTTCACTGGACTCAGATTGATGTTTATGGGAAGTGGGTTTCTGGGATGATGAGCTTTGGGATTGGAGGTCATGTCTTTGAGAAAGAATTTAGAGTAATCTTGAAGAATTCGGAGATTTTGATTTTGGGAATTCTGCTCTGAATTTCGAAGGAAATAGAATGAACAGTAATCAGAGCGCAATAGGGTTAAACTTTTGATTGTGAGATCTAACGGTTGAGATAAATTCTGAAGGGGGTTAGATCAACGGTCCATAAAGAACGCGTCTTTCCATATGGCTTCCCATGCTTCAAGAAACAATCAAGTGTATCTGACGTGGCATCTCCTCAATTGATGCCGCCGTTTGTGTTCATTAAATACGCCTTATCGGGTCCCATTAAGTTTGAATTTTGAGTCATCCCGCCTCGATTTCGGATATGTGGTTGCTTTTGATCTAGCAGCCGTCCAAGGATGCTGGTGGATAGTAGTAAGTCTCAGCACCCAAATGCACAAAATGATCTGCTAACCTTGCACGAGATTCGTCAGCATCTTTCAAAGTTCTGCTGAGTCTCTGAAGACTTTGTTCGAAAACCGTAATGATGATGAGATCCTCGAACCTTTCAATGCTTCCCACTTAATATTGCTGAAACGATTTGACTCTCCATGCATACACATCGATTCCTTTACTCGCGATGTTTCATATTCCAAAAGATGAATCATTGTGATCTTCAGACAGATTTTTCTCTTTCCTCGCGTCATAATTGGCAAATCCTCTTTAAATGCCTGCGTTCGAGATTATCCAAACATCACAACTTCCATCCTCACTTGACTCATATTTTCAACCTGCCTTTCTTTAAGAGATTCACGTTCCCTTCGTCACGTATTGATTCTCCTCCAAGAACCTTAGATATCAGGCGCAACCTGATTTTGGATGAGCCGGGTCTGGATAGATATTATCTGGATGATTGCGATGTGGCAGTGAAGATCATGTCTGCGTTGTAGTGGGGGGGGGGCTTCTCAATTTGCAAGTGCCACTCCTCATCGTTTTCAGGAGGAAGTGTTGAGGGAGTTCCTGGGTGAATGCCATGTTGAGCCAGGTGCAATTTACGGGGTGTTCCATGGTAAGCTTGTCCGTTGGACCCCTGATACTTTTGCAGTGGATTTTGGGCTTCCTCGTGGTCCTTTGTCTGTGGAGGACTATCTTGCAGAAGAAGTGGCACCAGAATGGGTGGCATGGGAGAAATGGCGTCATTCTCCTCGTTTTGAGTTCAGCCCTGACATTCCAGCCCCGGGTCTCCACACTTCATGCTGGGTGATGTTTCGCATTGCTCATGGTATTTTGCTTGGAGAGGAGCCTTATGACCTCTGTTTCTCAAGGACTGTTTGGCAGATTATGATGGCTTTGGATGATGCTGCTTTTGTGGACTGGGCCGGATTCTTTTTCAAGAATGTCTGGGAAAGCATCAAGCTTCATCCATTTGTGCCACTGCGGAATGGAATGCAGCTGAGCTGGTTGATAGAGAAGTATTTTCCGGAAATTGCTGACGGTCCATCCAACCTTCAAGGAGCTAATTTCTATCCTTATAAGCCAGTGTCGCCTTTCTGAAAACATAAAGAATCCTGTAGTAGATCTGTGTTTTCCTTTTGACTGATGTTGTAATGTCTTTTCCTTTAGAAGATGTAATGAAGTTCCTCCTTTTGTAATGCATATCTATTTTCAGTGAAGAATAGTTGTATAACATAATGATCTTTGGCACATCTTTATGACATAAGATATGTTGTATCTTCATGTTTCAAGATCTGCTGAGCAGATTCAATCTCTCTGCTGATTGTTTAGAGGGGTGTTTTCGAAATTTGCCACTATATTAGCAGACTTCATTTAGCAGAGACTTCCATATCATTCTGAAGATAATAAATAGAAATCCACGAAGGCCAAAAAAATGAGAACAACATCTCATTCATCGACAGCAACGTCTAACTCCATCATGCCCAATTTGATACATAATTCTTTGAATCTTGTTTCTGCTAGAGGTTTAGTGAAGATGTCTGCTATTTGATCCCCCGTGCATATACGCTGAATATCAATATCCTTCTTTTCTTGATGATCACGAATAAAGTGATGTCGGATATCAATGTGTTTGGTTCTACAGTGATGTACTGGATTCTTTGTGATGCACATAGCACTGTTGTTATCACAGAAGATCGGTACACACTCAGGAGAAATATCATAATCCTGAAGTTGTTGTCGAATCCACAGAATTTGCTGACAGCAACTAGCAGCCGCGACATACTCTGCTTCGATGGTTGATGTTGCTACCGAGTGTTGCTTTTTGCTGAACCAGCTAATCAATTTGTGTCCAAGGAATTGACATGTTCCGCTGGTGCTTTTTTTGTCAATCTTGCATCATCCAAAATCAGAATCCGAATAACCACTCAGAGTTAGACTGTCGGCTCTTGGATACCAAATTCCTAGGCCTTCTGTGCACTTCAAATATCTAATAATTCGCCTTGCTGTATCTAGGTGTGTTTTGTTTGGTTGAGATTGATATCTAGCACATAGTCCCACAGCATATGATATATCGGGTCTGCTTGCTATAAGATATAGCAGAGATCTGATGATCCCTCGATATAAGGTAGTATTCACGGCTTCTCCTTCTTTCTCGAGATCTGCTATGCACGCGTTGCTGATGGGAATCCTCAACCTCTTGGTTTTCTCTGGACAATACTTAGCAATCAGATCCCTATTTTCTTTGGTGAATGAAAATTCCTTCATTGGATTGTTAAACTTGAAGTCCAAGAAAATAGGACATCTTTCCCATCATACTCATTTGAAAGTTGCTCATCATCAGCTTTGAAAATTTGTCACAGAGATCTTAATTCTTTGAGCCAAAAATAATATCATCAATGTAGATTTCCACAAGTAGGATGCTTCCTTTATCTTTAATACGGAAGAGTGTTTGATCAATCCTTCCCTTTTTGAAACCATTGTCGAGCAGAAACTTGGATAAAGTTCCGTAACATGCCCGTGGTGCTTGCTTCAATCCATACAAAGCTTTTCTCAGCTTATAGACTTGGTTTCCATTCTCAAAACCTGGGGGTTGCTCAACATAGACTTCTTCTTTGAGCTCGCCATTGAGGAATGTGCTTTTAACGTCCATTTGCATGATCGAGAATTCATGGTGTGCAGCATAAGCAAGGAATAACCTAATTGCTTCCAATCTGGCTACTGGAGTAAATGTCTCATCATAGTCAATACCTTCACACTGTTTGTATCCTTTGGCTACAAGACGTGCTTTATTTCTTACCACCAAGCTTGATTCGTTCTTCTTATTCTTGAATACCCATTTGGTGCCTATAACATTCTGATGTTCTGGTCTATCTACCAGATCCCATACATGATTGCGAGAGAATTCAGCAAGCTCCTCTTGCATAGCGTTTTCCCAGTCTGGATCACGTAACGCATCCTCAACTTTAGTTGGCTCCTCACTCGATAGGTAACAAGAAAACATTGCAGACCCTTGTCTTGTAAGAAAAGGATCATTAATATCTCTAAGAACATCTTCTAGAGAATGAGCACGCAGCCATGCTGGTCTGATTGGTTCTTCAGCATTTCCTTCTCCGTCTCGATTATCAGAATGCTCTACATCATTCGCTTGATCTTCAACATCTGGAGTGTTGATAATTTGTTCTTCTGTGGTAGAGATTCCTTCAGCAACTGGAGCTTCAGCTATAGGAACATCATGATCTGGACCTTCTTCTTCAGCAGGTATCTCAGCAGCTGGTAACTCAGCATCTCCTGTGCGATGGTCTTCAGCAACATTTACTCCTTCAGCAACGGTAGGAGAATTTGAAGACTCCTCATCTGAATCATCTAGCAGAGTAAAGATATCCTTTTGAGGATTGGCCTCAGCACGATCATTGGCATCATTGGCCTGGTCAGCGGTTTGATCACCGTCTGAGCGCGTCTGGAATGGATCACAATCATTCATAGACTTAGTCGGGTCAATTCGTAAGTTCTCGAAAGAATTCAGAATTGATTGACCATTGACGTCATCAATCTCATGATTGATTTCCTTTGTCTCTTTTACAACTCTGCGCACTATAGTAGATTCATCAAAAATAACATTGCATGTTATTTCCACAATTCCAGTAGTCTTATTTAACACTCTATAACCTTTGTGAGTGGGGTGACCATATCCAAGAAGTACACCCTCATCTGACTTAGGTGAAAAAGTGTTAAGTTTCGACTTTCCGTTATTATGAATATAACATGTTGCACCAAAAGCACGTAGATAATCTAAATTAGGCTTATGACCGTTGTATACTTCGTAGGGAGTCTTGTTGAATCGTCCTTTAATGGAACTTCTGTTCTGCATATAACAGGCTGTCATGACCGCTTCTCCCCAATATTTAGCAGGTAAGTCAGCATCGGCAAACATAGATCGCACTGCTTCTTTCAACGTACGATTCCTCCTTTCTGCTAGACAATTCTGCTGCGGGGTCCTAGCAGTGGACCTCTCATGACTTATACCAGCTTCTGCACAGAAATCCATGAGGATTCCATTGCAAAATTCGGTTCCATTGTCAGATCGAATCCTTTTCATAGTAACCTCTTTACTGTTTTGCTCTTTAAGAGTTAGCTCGGGTAAGATGATCTTAACCTCATCTTTGGCTTTAAGCAAACGAAGCTGTGTACCTAGAAAAGTCATCAATTACCACAAGAGTATATATTCTTTTACTTATAGAGGGAGGAGTGACAGGTCCGAATAGGTCCATGTGCAGTAATTCAAGTATTCTGCTTGATGTATTTTTCTCTGGATTGGAGTGGAATGAGGCTTTGGTTTGCTTTCCTTGTTGACAGGCTTCGCATATTCCTTCTTTCCGAAATGTGATGTCATCAGGTAGACCTGCGACAAGCTCATTTCTGGCTATATGGTTAATGGTTTTAAAGTTCAGATGATTTAACCTTTTATGCCATAGACATGTGGTTTCTTCTTTGTTTAGTGCTAGAAAGCATGAATGTTGTTGACCACTTTGCCAATCGACCACATAAAGACTTCCCTTCTGGATTCCTCGAAGTTTTATTTCTCCTGTAGCATTGTCAGCTATAAAACAACCTGAATGTATAAAGGATACTGTGTACCCGTTTTTGCATAGTTGACTTATGCTGAGTAAATTATGCTTGAGGTTTGATACAAGAGCCACGTTGACAATCCTGAGTCCATTGCGCTCTATACATCCTCTGCCAAGTACTCGCCCCTTGCTATTATCTCCGAACACGACAGATGGACCATAAGATTTCTGAATATCTGAGAATAGAGCTTCGTCTCCCATCATGTGCGCCGAACAACCACTGTCTAGGATCCACTCATTTGACATGTCTGATGTCTTCGCTCTTGAGTCTTGATCCTGCAAGAACAATTAGGATGATTTAGGTCCCCGTTTCGAGTTGGGTCCTAAAGGATTAGCTTGGGTCATTGTTCCTTTTAGAATCTACATTTTGATAATCTTCAAGGTTTTCTCCTTGAGATTCATTTCGTTACCCTTCTCAACCTTTTGATGTGCATGTGTACGTGGTTGTGTGTTGTGCTCTTTTTCCTTCATCGTCCTTTGATGATGCATGTATCTGGACTCGAGTTTCACATAGGTGTTTCTCCTATGTGGTGTGTAATGATAGTATTAGGATTTCATTGAATGATGCTCAATATGTCTTCCCGGAGAAAGGACAGGATTTGGCTTCCTGGCATTTATAACATGATGCTCAGCCTTTGTCCTTGAGTTTGCTGAATAGTTCTGCTTAGCAGACCTAAATTGAAAGCTTTGCTGAGATTCAGCATCTCTTGTGATGCTCTACTGAGATCTTACATTCTGCTTGACCTTTTGTTGAGGTCTAGCATAGTGCTTGACACTTTGCTTGGGTTCAGCAGACTGCTTGATAATCTGCTGAGCGATCTGCTCAGCGTTTGATGATTCAGCAGCTATTGTATCCTTCTCTTTACTATCACCAAATATTTTTCCGACAGAAACAAAAGTGATATTTCTTTTTAGCCTCGAAGTTTCATTTTCGTCATGACAATTGTGCCCAATTACAGATCGATCACCGTGACATCTCTATTGGCTTATCAGGATATTCAAGATATCCTGACTAGTCATATACGCGCAGACACACTTCTCATTGGCCTTGTTTTTCAAACATAGATTTTCTTTTTCAAGATTTTCGAAATTTTCAGAGAGTTCAGAAGATTTGGTTTTAAGTCTTCGATAACTCTTCGCTATTGGACCTTAGTCTTTCGACTTCGTCGCTCAGGCTAGTGACTTTTTGTTTGAGTGAAGAATTATCTTCTACAATAGCATTTTTCAAGGTGTTTACCTTTGAAAGTTCTAATGATAGTTTGGTAAGATAACCTTCCTCAGAATCCAAGAATGAATTCTCCGAGTCAAATGTGTGTGCTGAGCATGAAGTGTTAGCTATAGATGTTACCTCTTGATTATCGACTGCTAGGGCCGATTCTGAAGGTTGCTCAGCATTGGCGGACGATTCATCATTCTCAACGATTTTTGCCATGATGACCATTAGGGCTTCTTCTTCCTCATCAGTGGGATAATATTCTTCTTCATTGTCAGGA
Source organism: Plectranthus barbatus (assembly GCA_026898455.1). Classification (NCBI taxonomy): domain Eukaryota; kingdom Viridiplantae; phylum Streptophyta; class Magnoliopsida; order Lamiales; family Lamiaceae; genus Plectranthus; species Plectranthus barbatus. The sequence goes on along the minus strand of JAPKLW010001023.1, from coordinate 45,933 downwards.
ATATCTGGAACCTCTGTCCGCGTCAGCAACGCCTTGGTCACAGCTCGGACTGCTCGCCTTTCGAATCTTTGCCGCAACCGTTCTCTTTCTTCAGGACTTACTTTTGGACAATCATGCTTCAAGTGATCAGGAGATTTGCATTCAAAGCATGTCCTTATCCTTTTCTCAGTAGGATGTTGTATAGAGGTTGGTTTTGCATCCTTTTCGGCCTTTGCTACCAAGATCATTTTTTGTATCTTCTTCATTTGTTCCTCCAACTCGTCTATCTTTCTATTTTCACCGCTTGAGTTAGAAGTTGATGGAGTCTCCTTTGTTGGCATTGTTGGTGTTGATCTCTCCTGATTATAAAATGGTTTCCTAGGAGATTTCCATTTATTTGAGTCCTTTTTGACGAAGTATGCTACGTCTTCTTAAGTTCCAGCACTCGTTGCACTTGGATGTGCTATAGCAGCTTCATTCTTCTTCGACTGCTGAATGATGAATTCATGTGCCTTTAATGGAGAGAACACTTCAGCGGTAGACATGTTGCTCAAGTCTTTTTCACTTAAGCTCGTCATTTTGACAAACCAATCACTTCTGGGATACAACTTGGATATTATTTTGTTGTTCATTTCTCCTTTGTCATATTTCTTGCCGACATTTTTGAGTTCTCCTATGATGGTGTTGAATCTTTATTCCATCTGCTGAATGGTTTCACCAGGAACCATGGCGAAGGATTCGTACTTGTCCACAGCGACTTCTAGCTTGTTCCGCTTCATTTGTTCTATCTCCTGAGAAACTTCACAGACGTACTCCCACATTTCTTTTGCTGTGTTGTAGTCTAGAGCTTTGTCAGACATCAGAGGAGGTAGACAATCCATGATTAGTTTCATGGCGATAAACTCCAGCTGGCCTCTCTTCTTGTCTTCAAAAGTCCATTCCTCGTAGGGTTTCTTCACCATCTCAGGTCTGGGTTGACCACCAGCGGGTGCAGGGGGTGTAGTGTTAACCTTCATGATCTCTATAGGACCAATCGTGAGAATATCCGTCATCTCCGGATGAATGCTTTGCAACTGGATCATGGCCTTCTTTTGACAGGTTTCAAAACCATCCTTGTTGTAGTTTGGAAGAGCGTGATTCGTCATGTTGATTCTTTTCGCCTTTACCTGAGCTATGTAGGTTACCAATACAAGAAACGCAAGGAAAAACTAGGATCTAGGTCCTAAGCGACTCAGAAGCAGTCGGATTTTCAACTTCCTGCTCTGATACCACTTGTTGGTCCCTGAGATCAGAGTCGTTGTGGTAACAATAAGATATACATACGAAGTGCAGCGGAATAAAAATTAGCGTTTACTTGTAAATGAGTTATTCTTGACTTGTGGTTATTGGTTCAAGTTTGCTTAAGTTACTTCTTGCAGTTATACTCTAGCAACTCCGTTGCTAGGTTAAATTGTTGTAGCTCAAAAGTAATAGAGCAGTAATCAACAAGAGAACGCAAGGTTTATAGTGGTTCGATCAAATGATCTACGTCCACTCCTTAGCCGAATCGCTAAGAGTTTCACTAAAAAAGTATACGGTTTACAAAGAGTTGCCTTTCCTGTAAAGCAAGCTACCGACGTTTGGTATGTCTGCTCCACGGCTATCTTTCGATACTCTGAACCTTTCAGGTGTGGCTCCAGCTGAGTCAAGGGCGCACCTTCGTAAAACTCGCTTTCACCACCTGTGGAAGATTTTAAAGTTCCTTCCGGACTATCCTTCATTCTCGGCTTTAGTGCCCGTTCTAATCAATTTCCTTTCAAGAAACTGACTGCTGGATACTTTCTATAACAAAAGTGATCCCAATGATTGAAGATTCTTAAATTCCTTCAAGAATCTCTCAAATGAGTGTCAGATGTGTGGTGGGACACTCAAAACGTTGAAGGCTTTTCGATATCTTGGTATTATGCCTTTCAACTGAACTGCTCTCAGGGCTTTTGTCTCTTTTTGGAAACTTTTGTACGTGTGTTTGCGTTAGAGAGTGAGCAGCTCCTGCATCTTCCTTTGACTTCCCTTTTATAGTTGTTTTCTCGAAGTTGAGTCGTCAGATCCGTTTAGACAACGGATCTTTCCACTTAAATGCAGGTAGCTTTTTACCAACTTTTCTGTCTCCGTACAGGCTTTTCCGTCCTACTTCTGACAGGTCTAATCCTCGCGTGTTGGTCAGAATGGCGGTGTAGCAGTTGTTGAGTTTTGCTTTGTTGTACCTTTACTGGAACGGGATGCTGGATATCTTTCAGCATACTCTTGGACTTGATGCACAACAAATGTTCTTCTGCTTCTCTGGCTTCGGATTGCAAACACCTTTAGCAGTTGGTGATGTGTTATCAGATGCTGACTCCTCAGCATTCTGCTATCACTAGTTTTCTTCTTCTTTCTTGCTCTTCTGATGTCTGCTGAGATTCTTCCAAGCAACCTATTTTATTACAACTTGATGTTTACCCTATATAGGACATTACACAAGTTGCTAAGCTATGCTAAGGTGCAGCAATGATGGACCATCTACTAAGGTTTGATCCAACAAAACCTTTTACATTGTGCTCCTAAGGGTAGTTCAGGAATATTTTCCCAACAAAGCTCCAACTGCCAAAACTAATTTTGCAGGTGCAGAACAACAAGGGAGTGACCATGAAGAGGATACGGTCAGACAATAGAACTGAGTTCTGCAATGGGCCATTGATGGATATCAGCGCAGATGCTAGGATTGCCTACGAGAAGTCAGCTTCGAGGACTTTTTACCAAAATGGCCTCTTTGAAAGACAAAATCTCACACTTAAAGAGGCAGTAAGGACTATGCTCGCTGAAGCAAGCTAGAGCGAAGGATATTGGGGAGATGTTTTGATTATGGCCACTATACTCAAAACAGAATTCCCATCAACAATCGTCATCACAAAACTCCCTACGAGGTCTAAAATAGTCATGAGCCTTTAATAGCTAATTTTTGTGCATTTGGTTCTCCATGTTACATTTACAATAACGAAAAGTCGAAGTTAAATACCTTTAGTCCCAAGGCGGATGAAGGATTGTTCCTCGGATATGGACACCCTTCATACAAGGGATATAGAGTGCTTAACAAGACTACGGGACTTGTGAAGTAACATGTTGTATTGATTTTGATGAGTCTATTCCTGTGCACAGGACCTTAAAGGAACTCGAACTTGATGCTCGTGAGATCAAGGATGCTAATGAGAAACTGAGTTCTAATAAAGAAAATGTTATAACAATTTCTCTAGCTAGATCTATGAACGTAACATCAAGTAATCCAGATGATTTGGCTGGAGTGCAGGAAGACGAAGAGGCCAGTGACGCAATTGTTCTTGCTGAGGCTATAGATTCCCTAACCTTTAATGTAGGTAAAAATATAGGGGGGGACTCCAGTTCAAGCTAAAAATGAGATCGAAGGACAAGAGAAAACTGATTTTGGTGAAGCTGAGTTTGTTGAAAACGAACATGCTCATCCAAATGAGGTGAACCCAGTAGGTCAAAGACTGGAGATCATAGAAGCAATCATTGCAGAAGAAGGATCAAATCCAGTGTTGTAAGATCAACCTTCAAGAGAAGATCTAGCCATGGTGGATTCTACCTTAACCTCAGTTCCAGTTTTAGGAACTAACTTTCCTGGAGCCTTCATTCAACCGATCGAGGTTACTCAGCTCCAGAAGCCAAAGTGGTTAAGACACCATCCAGAGGATGTTGTGCTGGATAACATTGCCAATCCAATCCGCACAAGATAAGGAAGTGTGTTCGTAACTTGTTTTATCTCTCAACAGCCTGAACCTACGAATATTGAAGATTCTCTAAAGTTCACAGATTGGATCAATGTTATACAAGAGGAGTTGGCTGAGTTCAAGTCTAATGAAGTATGGTACTTGGTGGACAGACCAACCCATCAATCTGCTCTACGAACTAAGTGGGCTTTCAAGAATAAGTGAGATGAAATAGGAAACATAGTGAGGAACAAAGCAAGACTGGTAGCCAAAGGTTATGCTCAGTGCGAAGGAATTTATTTTGATGAAACCTTAGCTCCAGTAGCCAGACTCAAACCCATCAGATTGTTCTTAGCTTATGCAGCGCACTAAAACTTCACAGTTTTTCAGATGGATGTGAAGAGTGCATTTCTGTATGAGGAGCTCAAAGAAGAAGTATATATTGAATATCCCCGAGGCCTCGAAGAGGTAAACCAAGTTTATAAGTTGAGAAAGGCTCTCTATGGGTTGAAGCAAACACCTAGAGCTTGGTATGAGACTCTGTCTCAGTTTCTTCTCAATAACGATTTCCAGAAAGTAAAGATCAACATGACCTTGTTCAGAATCAAGGATGGAACTGACATGCTATTAGTTCAGGTATATGTCGATGATATTATCTTCGGATGCAAGAACATAGAGCGATGCGAGAGGTTTGTCCAACTTATGCAGAGCAACTCCCAGATGAGTATGATAGGTAATCTGACATATTTCCTCGGTCTTCAAGTAATTCAGTCTGATGATGGAATCTTCATCATTCAAAAGAAGTATATTAAGGACTTGATAAACAAATTTTGTCCTGAGAAGACCGAGCCCTTGAGGATCCCGATGAGCCCCAGTGCTCAGATTAATCTTGATGAAGAAGGAGAAGCAATCAATCCAACGAGTTACAGAGGAATCATAGGATCTCTATTATATCTTACTGGAAGTAGGCCAGATATTTCCTACTCAGTTGGAGTATGTGCCAGATTTTAAGCAAATCCCAAGAAGTCGCACATGGATGCTGCAAAAAGGTTTGTAAAATACTTAAAAGGAACTGAGTCCTTAGGTATTTGGTATCCAAAAACTGAAGAACTGACTCTCAATGCATATTCAGATTCAGATTTTGGAGGATGCCAAATTGATAGAAAGAGCACAAGTGGAACTTGTCAGTTCCTAGGACATAAACTGATTAGTTAGTTTAGCAAGAAGCAACACTCTGTAGCTACATCAAGAATCGAAGCTGAGTATGTAACCGCTGCAAGTTATTGTGCTCTGGTTCTGTGTATCAAGCAGCAAGTACTTGATTATGAAGTCGAAACTGGATGCGTGCCTATCTATTGTGATTATAGCAGTGCAATGTTTATCACTAAGAATCCAATTCACCATTCAAGGATGAAGCATATCAACATCAGACACCATTTTATCAAAGAGCATGTCGAGAAGAAAGATGTATCTGTTGAGTATATAAAAATTGAAGATCATTGGCTTATATCTTCAGCAAACCATTCCCTGAGATTTGATTCAAGGAGCTTTGCATCAAATTTGGTTTGCTAGAGTTTCATGAGATCTCATTTGAAGTGGAGTAGTTGCAGAAAAAAAAAGATTGAGTCCTAGCCCTTGGTTTTGAACATCTGGATTTCTTATCGCTCAAATCCTAAGTAAAGTGGAGAACATGCAGAATAAAACTTAGTCCCAACTCTCAGTTTTCAAGCTTGATGAGTGATCTAAATGAATTATTTCAAGATCTACGCAATAATTTACCAAAAAAAGGCGCAGTAAAACTGAGTTCTAACTCTCAGTTTTCAATGTTCGTTGATTTCTCAGTTTCAAGTTTTGTTATTCTATACTTAGCCATTTTTGTGAATAAGTGGTATTAGCGGAGAAACTGAGAAACTGACTTTCGAAAACTATGTTTTGGTTTTCGGGTCATGGATTTCATTGAAGGATGGTTGTGGACTTAAATTGAGTTTAAATTCTCAATTTAGAAACTAAAATTAACTTTCTATTGAGTTTCAGTTTGATAGGCGCGATAAATTAAAATTCATACGGTGTCTTATCCGGTACGATGCATTAAATGCTGAACCGATGCCACTCAATCTGTTTGTGCCACGTGGCTACCTCGATCCCCCATGTCAGATCAGTCAAACCCAGTCAAGATGTCATTCCCTCTCAGTTGTTGATCAAAGTTTTTTAACTCGATTGATATGTGTGTGAAATAACCAATTTATTGATGTGTTTGAGTGCTTGTTTGTATTCATTTCACCCACATATCATGGGTTTTTGTTCGTTTTTGTCTCTTTTTGTGCTTTGTCATGTTGGTGTTGTGTACGGAAGGAAATGAGGATTTTTGTTCATGTTTTGCCCATTTTTGGTGAAATTTTGACCCAGATCGTGCTCAAGCTTTGGAAATATCGACCCGGATGGAGCAGAGGAGCAGCAGGGGTGAAACAGGGAAGAATTTCAACCAAACCCATTTGGGTTCTATTAAAATCCTGTTAGGTGTGATCACGGGTAGCGAAAATTTCCACCAAACCCTGTAGAGCTCGACCAAGATCTGCCCTATAGAGGCAAATCTCGATCGAGATTTTTTAGTCCCAGGCTAGATCCTATGGAAATTTGTGGAATTTTCCAAACAGAGCTAAATCCTGAGCGAGACGGATCGGTCTCGGGCGAGATCTGGGTCTGTTCACTTAATATAAATAGGGGCAAAAACAAAATTGAAAAGAACTTGGGAACTTTTGTCGAATATTAGAGCGGTTACTCACTAAATTCTCACTTCCCACTCATCCAAAACCTAAACCAAGGTGGATCTCAGGCCAATCCAATCGAATTGGAAGAGAAATGAAGACTAAGGCGTAGATCAAGTCCACATCCACTAATCTGGTGAAATTTTCTATCTAGCTTTTCTATTGTAAAGGATTTTTGTGCACTTTTTATATTCAATTGAACTGAATCAAAGGTATGTGTAGCTAATTCCTTGGGGATATTGGTTGAATGAAGCATTGAATTGTTTGATTGAGCTTGACTTGAATGTTTACCTTCACCTATTTGATTGTACTCACTAGAACCTTTTTCTTAATCACTTAGTGTAGGCATTAACAACCTATATGTGTGATAGGCATCGAAATTCCAGCCTACACATGGATCTAGGTGTTTTGATTAGTGTAGATGCATATAGGTTTTGATCCAATCCCTGTGCGGAGATTGCCTATAGGTCAATAACCAACGGTCTATTTGGTGTGTGATTAGGTGCAATAATGTAACTGTTTGAGTATCTAGTTTCATCAACTCTTAACTTGCCGGTGCTAAGGGGGTTAGGAATCTTAGGGTAGGTTAATCATATTTGGGTGAATTAAACAATTGTTGCATCATTCTAATCAATGTTATGGATTCAATGTGGATTTCAAACCAATGTCCTTTGTTTCACCATTGTTGAATTAGATTACCTTGTGTTTGTTCTTACATTTGCAATTGAGTGTGGAAGTGATTGTAGAATTAAGATGATGAATGTTGTGAAAATGCAAGATATGGTTATAGCTTTCTTAGTTTTGTAGATTGATTTACTTGTTGCCTAGGATAAACAACCACTCAATGAATTTATCGTGCTTAGATACAAAAGCAACTCTTTATTAACTAGTAATATAGTGGGCTAAGTGAGAAGTACCTAGATTGATAAAATTATTCTTGTATTCACACTAGAGTATTAATAGGTTATTGTTGATTTAGATTTAGTGCGCATCAAGTTTTGGCGCCATTGTCGGGGACTTGATTGAGTAGGTTGCTAGATATTAGTGAACTTGAGTTTCTTGTAGTTTAAGTATTTGTTTAATTGTTTGTTAGATTGTTGATTTGGTATTCTTGAATTGTGCGAGGTGATTTATGGTTAAAAGCTCAAAGATTGGAAGTGCAAAGGAATTGAAGTGAGCTTGAAGGCATTGAAAAAGAGATGGAGAACAAACCAAGAGCGACCTCGGAGATGTTGGATGAGTTGGAGAGACAAGTGAAGGAGATGCTAGCACGTCTCTATGAAAAACAAAGACCACGGAGGATACTCTGTAATGCATTCGAAAAGATGTCGGAAGGTGATTACCGTACTGTGAAGGTTGAAAAGGAATATAGAGAAAATGGTTTGTGGAGGAGCCAATGCAAGAGCAAATTAATTTGTTGATGAGATCAAGTAGAAAAAGTGAGGTCGTGAATGAGAGAATGTGTGAGAAGGATGATTGGATACATGAGAAGACTCAAACACAAGTATCAACCATTGTCAAGCCATTGAGTGAAACATATCAAGAAGAGAGTGCTTCAAAGGACACGTGACTAATTCCGAAGATGATTTGCAATGTGTTTAATGAAGGCATGGGAGATAAGAGTGCAAGCATTGTGATGAAATCTGACGAAAGAATGAGTGATGTTGAAGAGAAAAAGGCAATGGAAGATACGAAGGTGAAGAGGATAGATGAGGTCAAGAAAGAAGGTGTCACGCCCCGATTTAATAATAGGGCAATATTCAAAGAAATGAGGCACATCGGGTACGAGACTTGCAATTGGGATATCAATTATCAAGAATGGTTCAAGCAAATAAGAGAGAATCATCACACTTGTCCCAAGTTAAGCAAAAGATATAAGAGGGGTGCCTCCTCAAGAAGGGATCGTAGCTTCTTGAGTGAATCAAATATCAGAGTTTTAACTAAATTAATGATAACAAAAGTCTAATCAAAAGACATTGAGTTTTAGCAGCGGAAAGTTATCAAGGAAGTATGTATATGAAGATACACACTTCTGCATCTAACTATTACAAAAAGAATCTTCTGCTCCACTCCTCTGCTACCTCGTACTCTTGCTCCAAAAGCTTCTTTTAACCTGCGCATTTTAGAAATAATGCGAGGGGCTAAGTACAAATTGTACTTAGTGAACACATGCCCGAAAACATACATACATATAAGTTTGTCATGCCTTTTTATTCGCACATGGGGTTTTAAATTTGAAATCCTCCCATTGCACCAAAACATTTCATGAATGAGCATGCTCCTTTTTACTTAGTTAAACTATCTGCAATTGAATATGTGACTGGGAGGTGGCCACCTACCACAGTCACGATGCTAGTCCGAGTAGGGCATGACCCCTAGCATGTCAGCATCATAGTGCACTAACCCGAGGTATCTCTTTCACTACCTGGGTACGATCGATAAGACTCGCAGTACGCAGAGTCAACATCCACGTTGAATACGTTTGATGTTCTTCTCTGAGTGGGGTTCCCCCACTGAGAGGACAGATAGCAAACATAAAACAGTAGGCAATGACAAAGCAGTTTAAAACAAAACATTTCATTTCATGCTTGATATGCTTTGAAAAGAAAACACTGTTTTCATATTTTTAATTTGGCCCACTATATAGGGGTAAAGAAAGCCCACCTTGAGTAGGTGCGGTCACGCGATTGGTTGATCTAGAAATTGATCTTCTCTTTCCCCTTTCTTATTACATAAGGAATACGAGTAAATCCTCAAGGGATAATAGATTATTTGAAATCTAACTCATCAAATAATTCTAGACTCTTAATCGATCTTGGACTTCTCACGTTTGAGCCGTCGGATAGGGATATAGAAGAATGATTTTGTCAATTTAGTTCGACGGACAAGGTAGTCAAACATTAATTCAATAGCTCGTGATTCAATATCGAGCATTAATTCAAGAAGCATGAATAATAATTCGATTTGATTGATCAAAACAAATAACTTCGTCAAGTGACTAAGCATTTTCAAGAGTTTAAGATTGAAAGAAGTCTCATTGTGAATCATCGTACATTGCTTGAGAGTATAAGAACTCATCAAGTTGTTTCAACGAGATATTCTAGGAAATTCTCGATCTTAGATAAAGATCGAATTAAGATTTCAAAGGTTAAGGTTTAACAAGTTTGATAGGCTTCAAAGGAAGTTCGAGTAACAAGAGTTCAGTCAAACAAATCAAATTGAAAAGGTTCTCGGAGAAATTATGGAAGATAACATTTCTTCGTCGATTGATACAAGGAATATCAAACGAAACCAATTTGGATTTGAATTAATTGAATAAAGGGTTTAGAATTTAAGGAAATGTTATTTGAGTTGATTGATATGAAGGGTATCGAAAGATATGAAAGATAGATCGAATTGATCAAAGAAGAACTAAATAGGGGAAATTTTCATTCTGTCTCGACCAAGATGAAGTGCATCTCGACCGAGATAAATGTGTCGACCGAAATGAAGAGTATCTCGACCAATATGCGCATATCGACCAAGACGAGATGCATCTCGACCGATATGAGCATATCGACCGAGATGAGACATATATCGACCGGAATAAATAGAATTCGGCCATCTCGACCGGGATGAAGTCCATCTCGACCGATATGGACATATCGACCGAGATAACTCTTATCTCGCCCGATATAGCCATCTCGACCGAGATGAAGTCTATATCGGCCGAAACAGAGGCTGCATGCCTTCCGGCGAAATTCTTGTTTTTGGCTCAAACGGTTATCCGGGCTCGTCCAATCGATTTCTAACAACACCAAATGGTTTTCTAACAAGTATAATGAGTCTAGGCATGATTTAAATCATCAAAACATATTGGAATCGAGATTTAACCATAATATTTCAATATGGGGCAAGATATACCAAAAATACTCCAAAATCCACACAACTCGATTCCTACGTCAATATATCGTTTCTAGGCTCATGATATAACATGCTAAACATGCATACGTACTCATAATCTCAATCTCAAGCCTAGATCATGACATTTATCAACTAGGGCAAAAATCATAACATGCTTAAATCGATGAAATAGCTAGAGGGAGGTTCGATCTATACCTCTAGGACGTTCGTTGAGCTTCGTGGGCTTGATCAGCCTTTGATTCCTCAATTTCTTACTTCAAAACACGAAGAAAAGAGATTCTAAGGTCGGAAATGGAAAGGAAACGAAGAGAGGACTCCGAAAAGGTATAGTTTTACCTTGAAAACTCCTCGCCGGAGCTTCGTCGGAGCTCACCGGAGTTGGTCGCCGGAATCTCACCGGAAATCTCTTGGTAAATTTTGAGAGAGAGTGAAAAGTGTTAACTTATGAATGAAGCCTTCTATTTATAGAAGGGAGGCGAGGGTAATTTTGGAATTACCGAAAGTCAAAAAGGTTAAAGTGGTTGTCATTCGCTTGTCACATCGGTCACTTTAACATCACCTCACGTCAACTCCACATCTCCTCGCGTCATTGCACGGGAGACCATAATATTTCGTTTACTCCAGAATATTTATCGATCGATATTATCCCGATACTAAAATGTCGGGTCATCGAAATAAATTATCGAGGTTAATTATTAATTTAATATTTAATTACCCTTCTTGAAACGAGATTGGCAATTTAATAAGTACCCAAAATAATAAATTCCAAATCAAATCGATGGCATAGCTTCGAATTAAATTCGATGACAAAAATATAAATATCGGAAATTCGATAAATACATTAAAATTTACGAGGGGCGTTACAGAAGGAGTAAAGGAGTTGCAAGAGGAAGAACCACTAAAGAAAGGTGAATATCTACTTGAAGGAGATGAGGCAAATGAAGACACCAAGGAGGAGTTGCTAGTCATTATAAATGAGAAGAATGGTGATATTGAAATACTTTTACATGAGGAAATGCAAAAAGTTCCAGCCTTGGTATAGTTTTTTGAAGAGGAGAATGTGGAGAAAACTATGTCCAGAGGTCCATGTGGGGAGATGGTGTTTAATCTTCCTTCTCCGTTGATAGGCATGTTTCAAAACAAGGTGGTGCCAAAGAAGAAGGTGAATGAGGTTTGTGAGTTGTTTTAGAAAGGAGTTTCATTGAAGATATTGAGTAGTTTTGATAGGTTACTTGAAAAATCTTTAGTGATTGAGACATGGTTAGTTGGTGTGATAGATAGCTTGCTTGTGTTTAGAGAATTTCGAGAAGTTATGAGGTCGAGTTTGGTTGCAGGAAGCTTGGGAAGTAGGTCAATCGACAAGTTGCTTCCGAGTAAGGTTTGATCGGTAGAGAAATATATACTTAAAATTCACAAGATTTTTGACAATGGATAAACATAAAAGGTCATCTAGCTATCGACGTAAACAGAAGCGCTTGTTGGGAGGCATCCCAACCATTTTTTCCCTTTCTTTTGTTTTTATTCTTGCTTAGATAGTTTTCATAATGTTTCTTGTTGGATTGTTGATTACTTGGTTTGACATGCGCTAGGGAGAGCGTTTGGAGCGTGAGGAGTGATTTGTCTACCGCTAGCTTATTTTACGAACTTATTCTCACTTGACTAAGTTTAGGGGGATGTGTCGGATGCTGGTTTCAGTTTACTCTTCTCCACTACCTACCTTTCCTTTGTATACCTTGTTTTGGATTGGATGATTTTTCCCTCATGATTAGATTTGGATACATGTGGATGCTTTATTTGTTTTATCTTTTTATCGATGGATGTTGATGTGAGGATTCCTTGTCTAAATTGTTGACGCATGTTTACAAGAACAAGAACATAAATATGGAACATACTTTCATTCAGGACGTAGGTTTTGAAATCAAAATAAGTCAATTTCTTGAAGGGATCATACCCAAGGAGAAGTGTTGTCGTGGAGAGGATTTGATATCCACTGACTATATAACGCCGACCAGAGGATGCAACAACCTGCAATGGACTTGAAGAGGCCTATAATTCCTAGAGGGAAAAGCAATGTCAATCCCAATGAGCCAGTCTCTGAGGAAGAAGAGCATTATCAGGGCTACGTGGTTCTACAGATAGCTATTCAATTGACTACTGAGGAAATCAAAGCAGAAATGAAGCAAGCAGAATAGGATGAACTATTCAAGGAGTTTGAAAGCTTGCTATAAATCACTTAGCTGGATCCCTCCATAAAGCTTGTTGCGAAGAAGAAGCTAACGCAGAAGACTCCCCAGCAGAGGAAGAGGAAGTCGGAACATGCTGAGGGACAAGGACAAAAAAACGGAAGAACTGGTCCGTTCCAGATATCAACAATTCAGGTTACATTCCCAGTAGTCGACACCACTCTGCCTATTCCTGATGTTGCCAAGAATGTAGAAGAAACTCCTGTTGAGCAAGCCACCAGGGACACAAAGAGAAAGCTAGTTTTCACTTAAGAGGAGCAGGAAGCGTGGAAGAAGAGACGATAGAAGAAATCACTGAAAAAAGGCATAAGAACAAAAGGAGTTTGATCAACCGATGCTGAAGATGACGCTCGAGCAAAGGGATGCTAAGTATGACTAGATCAAAGCTTCTTATGAGGAGCGTAATGCCAGGATGAAAACTAATGATCAACCTGAACGAATTACTCAGAAGGATGTTGAGAAGTCAAGAATTGCCAAAGGCAAGAAGAAGGTCGATGATGTAGAGGAGGTTGCTGAAAATCCAAACGCCTTGTCTGATACTGATTTTGACAAGATGTACAAGGAAAGCACTTTTGTCGGCCTTCAAGATGTGCCAACAAGAAGTTCAGGTGGTCCTATGATCAAGCAGACTCCTGTGCAAGGGGTAAGGGGTGTAGTTGATCAGACTGAACAACCCATCACTGCGAAGGGGGAAGTGATGGTGCTAATAATGGTGTTGAAAGTGTTGTCAGACAGACTGTTGTCCAAGGGGGTAGCAGGGCTGATAAGAAACGTGTGGAAGAGACTGCTGCGCAAGGAGGAAGCAGTTATGTATTTGAAAATGTAATTGCCGATGAACAGCTGGTTGCGCAAGAAGGAAACTAAGATGTTACTATTCTTGCTATAAAGGATTTGGTGCAGGAGGAAAATCAAATCGTTACTGAGAAAGAAGAAGACAAGGCAGCGCCACAAGGGAATGCTAACCTTGAGGACAGAATCAATGAAGGTGAAACAACTACTGAGGTAGCCACACAAATAGCTGAGTAGCAATCTAAACCGATAGCTGAGAAGGAAGCTGCTGAAACGAACACTGCTGAGAATGAAGCGATTGAGAATGAAGTCGCTACCTCGCTCGATGTTGAAACCAGAGAAAGATTATAGGCTAACCACACTACAAGCATGAGAGCAAGTAATGAGAAGTATCTTTGTGCCATGGGATTGGATCCATCTAATATCCCAGAATGGATTTCAAGTGTAGACACTACAGTCGTGCTCAAAAAGACCATTGAATCACTGTGGAAGAAGTGGAGATGAGGATGTGGAGATAACTGGGAGTGCGGAAGCTGCCGAAGGGGTCTTGATGCTCGATGGAGGCAAATTTGTTTTCAGACCGAAGATGTTGAGAGTACCGATGGAAGGTCAACCGGATATGAGGTTCAAAGCAAAGCGAATTGCCAAATGGTTCCCTCATGTGACGGTCAATGATGAAAAGAATGAGGATCTCATTCCGTGGGCTAAGGAAATTTGTGTTTTCATTGAAGCCAAAATTGCTGAAGAACTTGAGACCACCTATGCCGCTGAAATTTCAGGAAGGTCTTCTGATCTTGATTGGTTAAAGATAGAGTTCTAGGGGTGGAGATTCTATGACTATACCACCCATGAACTACATTATGAAGACCACGGAATCATGCTGGCTAGAATGGGTCTAAATTATTGGAGAAGTGAGGAGGAGTGGGCAGATGATTGGATGGATCAGACATCCAAAAGGCAATATACTGAGAAGCAAGTAGTTGTCTGGCTTCAAAAGATAAAACAACACTTAGCAATTACTGAAGATCACTCATTTCCTGGATCTGAGTATGCCATTGCTGACTCACCCCCATTCACATAGACGTTCAAATCCCCCGCAACAAGAAGTTAGATGGCTGCAATTGCTGAGTTGCACGCAAACTTGGCTAAAAAAAAAAGTTGCAAGGAAGAGGGCAGAGGATCAGAGGAATATGATGGAGTTTAGGGAGCAAATACTAATCACCTTGGCTAATATCCCTTCTCGGATATATAGTTTTAAGCCTACCTTTCCAGTTTCTAAAGAAGAAGAAGTTCAAGATCATGAACCCACAACAACTGAGGATACTGATCTGGCTACAAATTCCTCTCAGGTGATGACAACTACTACTGACATCCTTACCAGCTCTTGTCAAATGGTGATATCTCTGTGTTCGGAATTATTCTGGAAATTATTCCTAGATTTATATTGTAAATCTCCCTTTAGATCAAATTGTAAGGGTTTTCTTGAATCAAAGCCTTCGTTAGTTTGGTCGATCATTGCTGAAGTCTAGATAGTCTAGCAACTCTGTGTAAAGTCCTGTTTAGTTAATATTTAGAGTCGTAATAGATTAGAAGTACTTGCAGAAGATTGCTGAAGGATTCAGCAATTGAAACGAAGAATTCGGAAATTCTAGATGCTATGAACGTTCTTGGCAGTCAAGCTGATTGCTAGATAAGTAAGCAGACAGAAAAGACTGCTAAGCAGATAGCAGTCAAGTGCTAAGAAGAAATGACAGCTAGGAGTACTTACTCAGTAGTCGGAAGAAAAGAGATATCAGAATGCTAAAGGAGTCAGCATTTGCTAAATACTCAGGAGATTGCTAGAAGTAATAGAAATAAGGAATCAAGACCCAAGTGTTGAATACGCAACTGCTGAGGAATCAGCAATTGGATACAAAGCAGACTGCTAGAATAGCTCAGCAGTCAAAAGGTCGAAGTACTTAGCAGAGTGCTCCCAGCATTCTCCGATAGAATGCTAAGCAAGGAGATATTCAGCAAACTCTTGCTAATACTACCGTTCTGACATAAGGTACAACTAAAGACGAATAGCCTTCCCCAAGTAGGTAAAAAGGCATTGTACCAAGCTGGAAAGGACGAAAAAGAAGATAGCTCTTTTGGACAAAGGAGACGTTGTGTCTAACGGGTCTGGAGATTCAAAGTTTGAATCTCCAGATATAAAAGAGAAGTCCAAAACAGAGAGAACTACTACTACTGCTCATACAACTCGTAAAAGACAAGTATTGTGAGAAAGCGAACAAAAAGCAAAAAGAGTAGTCGGATGAGAGCTCATTAAAGAGACAAGAAGAATCTCAAAGCTCTCAACAGCAAGTGTCAATCATTGAATACCTGACACTGCATTCAAGAGGATTCTTTGACTTTATTCAAGGATCAATCATTTGGATAACTTCCATCCTAGGAAGCATCCAACAGTCACATCTCTGAAAAGAGATTGACTACGACGGGTTGTTGCCAAAACCCTCAGGAGAGTTCAGGAAGGAACTATAAAGCTTCCAATGCAGCAAGGTTAAGTTTTACGAAGGTACGCCCTTGACTTAGCCGCAGCTGCCGACCGAAAGATCCAAGTAACGGAGGATAGCTTTGTAGTGGCTGGCTCGAAAGCTCACCACCTGCTACAAGTGACCGACGATTTCTTGTACTTGACTATATCTTTATAGTGAATTCTCAGTGTTCGACTGAGGAGTGGACGTAGATCTTTGAGGATCGAACCACTATAAACCTTGTGTTCTTTCATTACTGTTTTATTGTTTCTGTGTGTTGATTTAAAACCTAGCAACCTAAAGTTGCTAGAGTATATCTTAAACAATCTTAACACCTACCTTGAGCTTAACATTTGAAAAAGAATCTAAGTGCAACATACTTGAACATTCCCCTGCATTTTCTAAGTAGTCTTCCGCTGCTTATCACAACTCTGATCAGGGACCAACAAGTGGTATCAGAGCAGGAGGTCATAAGACTTACTGCTTCTAAGTCGCTTTTGACTAGATCTATATTTTCCTTGCACTGTTTTTTGTTGTTTAGCTCAGGAACATCAAGCTTTTCAAGATGAATCATACTTTTTCAAAGTATAACAAGGAAAAGTTCAACTCATGGTAGAAGATGGCCACCATCCAGCTTCAAAGTATACATCCGGAGATGGTGGACGTTCTATCTAAGGGGCCCATTAAGATAATGAAGCCTAATATCTTCGTCGGTCTAGTTGCTGAGGGACAACCAAGAACACATCAAATGGTCGAAAAGACGTTCGATGAATGGACGATCGAGGATAAGAAAAGAGCTCAGCTGGAGTATCTTGCAAAGAAGCTCATACTGGATTGTCTACCCCCGTTGATGGCAGACAAAGCTCTAGACTTCGACACGGCTAAGGAGAGTGGGACTATGTGTGCGCATCTTCCCAGGAGACAGAACAGATGAAGAGAAATAAACTCCAGGTAGCTGTTTATAAATATGAGTCTTTCTCAATGCTTGCAGGTGAATCCATTCAAGCGATGGAAGAAAGATTCAATACCTTCTTTGGAGAGCTCATGAACTTGGGAAAGAAATATGACAACGGAGAAATGAACAATAAAATCATCTCCAAACTCTTTCGAAGGAGCGATTGGCTCAACGAATCAAACAGAAGGATAATCAACAGACAAAATGAAGGTTTCCAGATTTAAACCTAGAGATTCGTTCTTAGAGAGCCGGTGAAAATAAGGAGAAAGCCTATCAGGTACGAAGGAGATCTGAAGAGTCTCTGGACTTCTAAGAAAATGAAGAATGGAGATTGGTGAGCAGACACCCAGTGTCTAATGGATAAGATTCAAATGAATGTTTGAATCTTTGCCTATAAGTAGAGGATTTCGCGAAGAGACAAAAATTTCGACAATTCAAATATTCATAAGCTTACACAAGATCTCGTCTCTATATCGAATTCATATCCAATCATTCACTGATCGAGGCTTTGTAAAAGCTTCCGAGTTTAGCTCGAGACCTTTAAAGTTCTAATCTAAGGTTATCTTTGGGATTCTTTCTATCCTATAAAGAATCTAGCAGTCACCTTGATCTACAAAGGTGGATTATCACGGGTTTTTGCTGCAAGAGAAAGGTTCAGGGAAGAACTATAAAATTCCCAGTTCGACGTCCGAGGAGAAGGGAGGTTTGTCCTCACTCTAAGGAGTTTCAAGGAGAAGATTGAAGACCGAGGTGCTTAGTGGTGCGCGTTGATCAGACGGAGGAGCTGCTAACAGCTAGAGATCAGGCCTGACCTTGTAATCAATCTTAGAACATTTAGTTCGAACCACTATAAATTTTGTGTTCATTTACAGCTTTTACTTCATTATTTATTACTTACTTGAAACACAACACATCAAGTGTTGTAGTATAACGTGAAGTAAATCTAATAGATATTCAAGCTTAAACATATTTTATGAACACTTGTTGAGTCGTGACCTCAGAAAGATAAGTGCAAGACTTAATTAACATTCCATTGCAACTATAAACAATCTAATCGGGGACCAACAATAAAGGGTCATATGAATCATTTGACCTAGTGAGGTATAAAAATATCATGACTGAGACAGTCTCTAGATAGGTTGTCGGTTTAGGCTGCAACATATCAGTTCTAAGTGAGCTTATCTTGGCTACTTGATGAGTCGGTACATCTTTATCTATTGATGGGATCAACAATGAGATGTGTTATTCTAATTGACATATGAATGAGCCAGATCTCTAGATATTTGTTATGATCTTAAACCTAGTGGAAGGTTAAGAGGCAAACACAAGTTGAGCACACTTTGACTTGCTATGATGGCGAGTCTTTCATGTACTCTTATACCTGCATCTTGGGTGTGAGGGTTAGTGTGTGGTCTCTTTAGGCTGGACATGTAGATAATCATATCCGCTTTAGGATGGAGATATTCCCTGAAGTGCTTACAAGGCTCATTATGTGAAACCCTGCAGGTTGAATTATTTAAATCAGGCATAAGTGAAAAGGAGTAAGTGGTACTACTCAGGAAATAAGAGATTAATTAATTGTGGTTGATTGTCATAAGCCAAATTAATTAATGAATGTCCGGAACCTTGAATTTGTGGATCATTCAAGTTTAATGCAACTCGTTCCAAATAACGTGGTAATAAATGGGTGAGATAGCATTTTATCTATGGTGTAGGAAAAATAATGTTTTATTAATAAATTATGTTCTAGGTTGGACATGGAATTAATTTAAATTAGGGACCCACTTTATTATTTGCATTTGATCCCTGGTCTGGCCCTTGACCAGGTCATATTTTCACTCATTATTGGTTTGATCTATCTTTGTTTTTATTTGAATTTTAGTTTATTTTAGTTGTTTTTATTGCATGAGTCACTCTAGGAGTGTATTATACTTGTAGTGGTGTATTTTAGTGCAGGTTTATGGATATTAAATTTAAAAAGAGGAATATGGATGATTAAAGATTGAAGACTTGATCAAGGATAATTGAGGATTAAATATTAATCAAGATTCTGAAAGATTTTCGCAGTCTAAAAAGTGGCTAGTGTAAATCGGTTATATCTCACTCAATACTTGGAATCTGATCTATAAATTCATATCCAAAAATAAGGAATCGAGTTAGCTAATGCAAGTGGAATCGCATTCATCGGAGATGTAAATCAATAGATATGGTTGAATTCGTGAAGCTTAGCAAATCTGGCGCGATTTTCTCAAGATAGTTTCAAATGAATCCTAATGTTGCTCTAAAATTCAAGATCTACCTAGAATTGAAGATACAAATAATTCAAGATATATTTTGTGTGCTATAGTGTACCTATAGAACCAATGCGCAAGTATACGCAATCTACAAGTAATACAATCAAGTGAGACCAGATATCGAACCCTAGGGAGTGAGTTCTAAATCGTTCACTATGAATTGCTTGCAAACAGGGGATGATTGTCACCAACTATTACTCAAAGCATAAATAAGCGTAAATGATGATTCCAAATAAAACCAAAACTAACAATAACTCCTCGTTCCACAAAATAATCATAAACTGTCTAAACTGCTAACAATGACAAAGGATACACTTAGGTTGTGATCAACAAGTTATGGTTACTATCTTCGATGCTAGAGTTGTTGTCTCGCATTTGTCTGAGCCTTAGAACTTTCTCAAAAACTGCCTAGCAAGCTTTCACTCTACTAGATCTACACTTCCAGACCAGGTATCCTATGTCTATGCTCACCATGATATTTTAGGGACAAACTCCTAAATTCTAGCTCTCTTAAGTTGTATTATTTCATATGTCTATGGGGTTAACACAATTGCCTAAGATCCTCTCGGCCTACTTTTCCTTTCGGACTCCATAGGTGAAGTATTTCTTTCCACTTTCGTGCTCAAGAAATGATACAAAACAAGATCGAAGACAAACTCAGACATGCGAACCATTAACTCAGCATAAATTCAAGCGTTCATAATTGTTTACAACCAAAGTGTATAATGGAAATTAGCTCATACTTGCGAAGAGAATAAAACGAGACAAGAAATCATTCATCATCGTGCACAAATCGAAAGATTAAAATCCAAACTATATGTGATGATCTCTCTATCTTCAATGGCTTCTCTTCCAAGCTTTCTACTTTCTCTTCCACTGCTCGTGCGATATGATCCCCCGTGTGTTCTGCGATGTGTCCTTCTAAAAAGTGTTTTTTTCCTCCTTTCTTGATATTTTCTCATCTTCTTGCAACACCATTGATCTTCCTCCCATATCTAGGATCCTTCCACGTGGATAAGTGTCATTGTTCCTTCCAGACAAGAGTTTGGCTCCAAATGTGACACCTGTTCTCCCAGCAGACAAGATCAAAAAGGAGCTTTAGCTTTGTCTTCAGGTGGTCCCGGAGAGAGAAGATACTCCTGTAGGAACTGAGTCTACAATAGGCGACATGAATCGCCATTTACAATAACTTCGGATTCAATTTATGGATATCAAAATAAATATCATGACAAACAGTATATGCCCTATGCATGCTCCTATTTAATTTAATTCATAGATTCAAAGGAATACCTGAGACTCCAACGACTGATCTACAGATCTAGATCGATGATGGTAATGATGATGGTGTAGATCTGGATCTGGAATCGATCAAAGAAATGGTGTTCCTATAGATCTGATCTTCAGATCTGTTCTCTTGCTCGATCTGGAAATCGGGTGAGGATACGCAACCGGATCTACGGACGCCCACTCTCTCTCAATCTCTCTAGGGTTTCAGAATTGAAACTTCAAACTTATGTGGGAAAATGAGAGATTTATCTATTTAGATAGATCTGGAGAATGGGCTATTAGGGTTTAATAAACCCTAATGGGCTCTGAGCAGTGTTGGGCCAGACCAGGGATCAAATGCAAATAATAATGTGGGCCTCCTATTAATTAATTCCATGTTCAACCCAGAACATAATTAATTAATAAATATTAATTCATGCCACCAGAGAATTAATGCTGACCTACCCCTTTATTACCACGTTATTAGGAACGAGTTGCATTGACTTGGTTAATCCCCATATTTGAGGTTTCAGACATTCCTTAATTAATTCAGCGTATAACAATTAGCTGTAATTAATTAATCTCTTATTATTCCTTAGTAGTACCACTCAACCCTTATCGCTTATGCTTGAATCAATGATTCAGCCTGCAGGACTTTAGCATAACGAACCTCGTGAGCTTCCCAGGGAATGTCACCATTCTGAAACGGATATGGTAATCTAAATCCAGCCTGAGGAAACCCCACACAAGCTGCCATCACCCAAGATGCAGATATACGAGTACATGTAAGACTCTCCACCATAACAAGTCAAAGTGACAGTCAACCCATGTGTGCCCCTCAGCTTTCAATAGACTTTAGATCTAACCAAGTTACCGAGATCTTTACTCATTCATATGTCAAGTAGAATGGTTCATCTCACTGTTGATCTTATCAATACATTGAGATGTACCGGTCACACAAAGCAGTCAAGATAAACCACTTATGGACTTGTGTGCCGCAGCCTAAACCGACAGCCAAACCAGAAACTGTCTCAGCTGTGATAATTGTTTATATCTCGCTAGGTCGAATGATCTATACGATCTTCTGTGATCTCTTACACACCGTATGATCTCCCTATCGACGAGATAACTGGATGTGTTTGTTGGCATTGTATGATTGTTAATTCAGACATGAGTTGTTTATTGCAAGTCA
>JAPKLW010001023.1:0-24278 GCA_026898455.1 Plectranthus barbatus | reverse complement strand
TATGACAATTAGCTGTAATTAATTAATCTCTTATTATTCCTGAGTAGTACCACTCAACCCTTATCGCTTATGCTTGAATCAATGATTCAGCCTGCAGGACTTAGCAGAACATTTGCTTCCAAAGGCTGTCTTCTTGAACTTCTTTCCAATCACCCCTTTAGCACCTTTCGATGAAGCAGGGCGACTACCGCAAGAAACCAAAACTGCCCTTTTTAGGTTGCATGACTGATTCAACCGCCATGAGGTCACTAAGTAACTCATTAAGAGTGTACTCCTTTTTACTCATGACAACATTCAGCCTAAAGTTCTCAAAAGACTTCGGAAGTGAGTTGAGTATGATATCGACCTGGGCTTCCCCGTCAATACCTCCCCCATGCAACGTAAGTTCATCCATGAGATAAGTCATGGAAACAACGTGCTCCCTCACTTTACAACTCACAATTTCCCTCGTGAGTTTAAATCTGACAGCTCTATCCGATTCCCCATAAGTAACTGTGAGACTATCCATAATCTCAGCTGCTTTGTCATAGTGCTGATGTTGTTGCTGGAGCACCTTAGACATAATGGTCATCATGTAGCACTTGACTACATTAATTGACTTGACCCACTTGTCATAAAGGTTCCGCTCCACATCAGTTGACTCAGCAGTAGGGACAGCTGGACACGGAATGTTAAGAACATATTGATGTTCCTCTGCAACTAGGATATAATCCAAGTTGCGCTGCCATTCCAGGAAATTTGGACCAGTTAATTGATTTTGTGCCAAGATATTTTTGACATTATTCATAGACATATCTGAAAACAATAATTGATTAAAGTAAGTACATACACGCAGAACATTGAAACAAATATGCATTGTAACCTTTTGATAAACCAATACAATTGTTTCCCCCAATTGCCTAGGTGCATCTAGTGCAACCTCCTTTCAAAGACGTTTACAGCAGACCACCTAACCAGACTGCTCTTTGAAGTTTCGGTCTTTAATTTCAATCCATACCAGGTATTCGCCGGCAAATGAAATTAAAAATCGAAGATAAAACTAAGACCATGTTCAACCTATCTGAGCAGGGACATCATTCATGAGTTAGTACTCAGGCAACATCTAAGCATTTGACCACAATTCTAACTCCGGATGTTAAAAAGACGATTTGTCATACGTACTAGACCCATGACGCATGCCTCTTACAACTGTTGTTATCTCATTTAAAACAATTCTAGAGAACTTATGAACAAATAAAGTAAGTAGGCTACGGTCGTGTAGACGTCTACTCACTTCACTGTCCACTTCTCACATGTTTAAATGTTTTATTTCGAAATCTCATCTATTAGAACTTATGAACAAATAAAGCAAGCAGGCTACGATCGTGTAGACGTCTACTCACTTCACTGCCCACTTCTAATAAAAGACCGCATTGTGGAGGTCTTGTTGATTTTAATTAAAAACCTTGCTTAGTATTTTTCTTTCAAAAGGTTCTTATGCGCACAGATTATTTTATGATCCATAAATTATGTCACATCTAAAATTCCATCATATTTCCCAACATGATTCCAAAATTTATAAACATAATTTAATACATAAAATAAATCATATAAAGCATGCTTTGAACAGTAAATAATAAAGCAGTAATATGCTTCCCTATTATCTACAACATGCTTTAAAAAATAAATAATAAAAGCAGTAGCATGCTTTCCTATTATTTACTATTGCGCACATAATAAATCACATCATACGAGAAAATAATTAAATAAACAAATAAAATTTCTCGTGGCCCCTTGATGCAATTACATGGGAAATAAAATTAAATCTATCTATTACAATGATTTAATTTAATACAGATCTTCAAATGGGCTCCCACTCTTTAACTTGAAATCTGCAATTTTGGGCTTGGATAAATACAACAGTTGGGGCTAGGAATTAGGGTTTCAGGTCCATAGGATTGTAAAACCCTAATTTTCAGAAAAATTCAATTTTTCAGCAGTTCGGGCCGCCTCCGGGCTGCCCAGCCCGCGCCCAGCCCGTGCCCAAAATCCTAGCTGCTGCAATCCCTAGTTCACCTAGGTTTCCAGCCACCACCCTTCTCAGCCAAAACCGCCGCCGCCTCTGTCCAGCCACCGCCGGTCACCTTGCAGCGCGACCGCCGCCACACTAACAGCCACCGCGCTCCCCGTCACCGCTGCAGACGGGTTCTGCGCCACTGACGACCGCAGGATACGTGACCTGCGCATTGCTGCAGTTGCAGCCATCACCCCCGCGAGCAGAGCTCGCGCGATCTCAATGCGTGCAATTGCGAACCACAGCGACCGCCATGCACACGTCCCGCACCTCCCACCGTCGTGCTCACTAGCGCATGACTCTCACAGCTCTGCCATGAACCGTGCCGACCAAAGCCGGTGCCGCTGCCGCCGCGAGGAAGTAGATAGATGGAGGTCGCGATTGCTGCTGCCAGGACAATCTCCGCCGCGAGCGACTGCTGCTGCAGGGGTCGACCGCGCGCCGCCTGCGCACGGTCGCTGCTTTTCCTGCCAGCGGCCGCTGTCGCGTGCTGCCTGCGCGCGGCTACTAGTTGAACTCCAGCAACCGGAAAGTTACTTTACGGCCTTGTCGCTGTTCTTGTTCTCCTTTTTTTTCAGTTTACAGATTGAATAAAATAATACAACATATCTAGTCTATTACATATTTTCCTATCAATCTAATCGCGGATTTTCTCGCGATTTAAAACAAAACCAAAACAGAGAGAGGGGCCACGAGAACAAAACATCCATAACAGTTTAAATCCATCCACAATAAATTAAATAACATGCATAAACTGTTTGTCAAATTTATTTTCCGATAGAGCCATAAAATACGATCCTGGCTCTAATACCAATTGTAGGAACTGAGTCTACAATAGGCGACATGAATTGCCATTTATTATAACTCCGGATTCGATTTATGGATATCAAAATAAATATCATGACAAATAGTATATGCCCTATGCATGCTCCTATTTAATTTAATTCGTAGATTCAAAGGAATACCTGAGACTCCAACGACTGATCTACAGATCTAGATCGATGATGGCAATGATGATGGTGTAGATCTAGATCTGGAATCGATCAAAGGAATGGTGTTCCTACAGATCTGATCTTCTGATCTGTTCCCTTGCTCAATCCGGAAATCTGATGAGGATACGCTACCAGATCTACGACCACCCACTCTCTCTCAATCTCTCTAGGGTTTCAGATTTGAAACTTCAAACTTATGTGGGAAAATGAGAGATTTATCTATTTATATAGATCTCGAGAAAGGGCTATTAGGGTTTAATAAACCCTAATGGGCTCTAAGCAGTGTTGGGCCAGACCAGGGATCAAATGCAATTAATAAAGTAGGGTTTGAGTCTACGATGGACAACACGAGTTGCCATTAATGAATTTCCTGCCAAGGATCGTACTTAGGATACCATGAACAAATTTCAATCAAATAAACCATGCAATCCTATGCATGCTCCTACAAAATTAATTGCAGAGAATGGAATTTAAGAATACCTGATTTCATCGTTTGATCTACAGGTCTAGATCGGAGCCAACAATGATGAAATAGATCTGGATCTGAATCTGAATGCCGGTGATGAACAGTTGTTCCTACAGATCTTCTGATCTGTTCCCTTGCTCCTTGGAAATCTGGTGAGGATTATCTACCAAGTTGGATCCGAGATTTGGAGAAATCGATCAGTTTCTCCCTTCCGGATCGCCGCCGCCGTCTCTCTCAATTTTCGTTCAATACTGAATGATCTAACTTGATCTGATAGAGAGAAGGCCTATATATAGTGTTAGGGTTTTGAGAAACTCTAACCCTAATGGGCTTGAGCAGTTCATGGGCCAGACCAGGGACCAGATGCAAATAATAAAGTGGGCCCTCTTTATTAATTAATCCTTCCTTGGTCAACCCAGAACATAATTAATAAATAAAACATTGTTTTAACCTTCACCACGGTAAAATTGCTGACTCGCCCCTTTATTACAACGTTATTAGGAACGGGTTGCACCAAACTAACATGATCCACATATTTAATGTTTTAGACATTCATTAATTAATTTGGCTTATGACAATCAGCCATAATTAATTAATCTCTTATTTCCTAAGTAATACCACTCTCTCATTTTCACTTATGCCTGAATTAAATAATTCAACCTGCAGGGTTTAGCATAATGAACCTTGTGAGCTCCTCAGGGAATGTCACCATCCTGAAACGGATATGCTTACCTAAACGTCCAGCCTAAGCAGGCCACACACAAATTGCCAACACCCAAAATACGGGTATAAGAGTACAAGTAAGACTCGCCACCTTGGTAAATCAAAGTGTGGTCAATCTGTGTGTGCCCTTTATCCTTCAGGTAGGTTTAAGATCATAGGAAGTATGTTAGGGATCTGGCTCATTCATATGTCAATGAGAATGTCACATCCCACTGTTGATCCCATCAATACATAATCATGTACCGACACATCAAGTAGCTAGGATAAGCCCACTTATGAACCGATGTGCCGCAGCTTAGACCGATAGCCTATCCATGGACTATCTCAGTTGTGATATTGTTTATATCTCGCTAGGTCAAACGACTCATATGATCCTATGTGATCTCCTACACACCATATGGTCATCCCTATAGGCGAGATAATAGGATATTATGGTTCGTTGTATGTTTGTTTCATCAGATAGCGAGCATTGTTGTAGCAACACATATGAAGACCAGTGTACAAAACACTTAATCATATATGCTTTCAGTATACAATCCCAACAATATCCCACTTCTACTTAAAGCATAATACCATTGCTTTATCAAAGTATTAAGTGTGTCTATATTGTCAATCACTCCCACTGCATTCACGTTACCTCTTGTCACGATTTCTCGTATGATGTGATACCACACATCCTATGTGTTTCACCACCTTGTGAGTTTTGGGTTCCCTTGAGTTTGTCGTTGCACCAACATGATCACAATTCCATGTGATTTTATTAGGCAAACTCAGAACACACACCTCTAGAGGATAACACCGGAGTTATACTGCTTCTTGCGAAGCTAATGAAGTTGTCAAAAACTTAGCCTTCATACCGAAATCCGCAACACACTTTTGTGTTCGATTCCTATAACTCCTTCTCCAAGCCCAACACATAGTTAGAGGTCGATTTCTTTTCCTTATGATCCTCCTGGATATCCGATGCCATTCAACTCACAAGGCTCATTCATTAATTAATTTGCCTATCCAGAGTTGAACTGATATCTATTTAACATGCTTATAGCAGTACAGATATCTAACTTCGTTCACTTACAATATAGAAAGATAACAATCTTTCTTGCTATGAACGACTTACCACAGAATCAATTTAAGCGACTTGAGATACCTGAACATCCTTTTCTTGTGACAACACAAGACTTTAATTCAAAAGATGTTCCAAGATCTCATAAGTCCTACTTCTTAAACTGTTCGGATAACCATCCTTTATGCCTGACAATATCTCTACACCGTTTTCGAATGTGAAAATACTATCTGCATAATGTGTAAGGAAAATCACGCTTCCGCTGACATATAACTAGTACATGAAACTCTCATTCTCGATAGACAATACCGAAATGTTTGTTTCATGACTTTGAAGCTTCTTTAAGTTCATACTTGAACTTCCCAGGCTTTGAGACGTGATGTTTTTCACTGCACATAACTTATCTGGTTGTTGCATACAGATGTCGTCACCTTATATCAAGGTACCCGTTTATAAAATACGGATGATGTCATCTATCTTCCAGATATTTAGATTCATATGTGCTGTTATGGTTAAAAGAATTCGAATGGGTTTAATAGTTGCAACCAGTGAGAAAGTCTTGTTGTGAAACATACCTTACTCACTAACCTAGACCTTCGAAAACATGCTAGGTTACCATTCGAGCATTTCTTTCCTTGTATATCAATCAGTTACTTATAGCTAGTAAGCTATTTGGCAATCACTGATCCTGATACACAACCATAATCTTCACTGATTCATTTCTGAATCCATGACATGACGTCATTAAACTGCATCGTTTGTCTTAACAGCTTCGTTGCGCTTTAAGGGATGAGTACGATGTTGTTCGTTAAGCTGAGAACAAGTCCAGAGACTGTTTCCATGAACCAGTACCATTAAGTCTGTTAAGGCAACCTCCCACTACAACGATGCTCCTTTTACGTTGTCAGTTAATGGTGCATTAATTTGTGGTTTACTACCTGACATAGGTGACCGTGCAATTGGTACTATACCTTCCAAGGTATGCTCAATATGCCACAGGGTATTTCCTGATGGATTTGAATTGTCTTCTCTAAAACGTTAGAGAACAATCTCATATTTGGATTCATGGTTTTATCCTATAAAACTTGCTTGTATCTGGGATACATAAAGCAACCATCCTTTTCGTTTACCTGGAATAGCCCACAAAGCAGTATTGGCTTAAACCTTTCTTCCAACCAATCAGTTTCCTATATCAGCTTAACAGCCGAATTACCCATCATTGCCCTTTTGACAGAGTCAAGGCCTGCTAGGGTATTTGAAACTGATTTAGAAGACACGAGATTAAGCAAACACACAACTGCTTTTGGCGCTCTTCCCAAAAACGAAAATTTGACAAAGCTGGCATAACTTGTAAACTTTTAAAGAATCTTATTTCGTTTTACTTATACTATCCCAATCGAGGGATAATAGGTGTAGTTAACTGGGATGCAATCCCTTTGCTCTGTCAGATACTGTAAAACCCCATCACTTAAGATATACCATTATGAATTAACCATAATGTTTTTACGATCTTGTTTAACTTATTCTCTACCTTAGTCTTGAACGCTCTTGATTAAAGCAAGAGACTAAGATTTGTAGTGAACTAGATAAACATATCCAAAACTTAAATGATTACAGTATCAATGCCTATTAAGGCAACTGCGGAAGTAGACTCAAACCAGCAAACCAGAGCAAACAAGAAATAATCTATAGATACAATCGCCTATTAAAAGGCCTGGTTACCATCTTATATCTCTAAGTAGTTGTCATAAGTACCATTCTTAGGAATACCTGGATTGAATCCATAATTCCATGAATTACTTAAAACTACTTAAACTGATGTAACCTATCTCTATAGAGATTCTTAAAATTATACCTTAGAACACTGATAGTTTATGTAATCGAGTAATGAAGAGACCATCATCCATGATAGAAAAATTGTTATTCATTAATGATAGAAAAACTCTATCGAATAACTGATAATCAAATAGATGAAAAATATGTTTATCAAAACAATGCAACATCTCTTCAGAAACTTGAATTAAAACAGAGTTTTTAACATAAACTCAAAGTAAAATCTCCATCAGCTGAAGTAGCAACTTCCAGCATCAATCTTGGAGATGGTAATCCCGCCATCTTCAAGCCCTAAGCTTGATTCCCTGCAAAGTGTAGCAAACACAATTAGTGACCTCAGTTACCACTACCCACTAAGGAGTAGAAAACCGATACTAAACATGTTTCAACAAGCAATGCAAAAGATGACGTACCTTGTCCCTTAGTTACCAAACTTGGACAATTTACTTTTAGCATTCTTCTTCTTCATGTCATAATGACGCGATTTAGAAGAACTTTTAGCAAGAGATCTGGAATGAACTGATAAGGCAAGACTGCTCCCACTGCTTCCTTCATTCCTCTTTTCTTTGACATCACTCTTTCGACTCGGAAGCAAATCAGAGTGATTCACAGAAAAGACTGAAGAAGCTTCTGTTGATACAAGATCCTTGAGCAGACTGTGAACAGTATACTCACTCTTGTTTTTCTCAACAAAAATTCTGAAGTCATCAAATGACTTCGGTAACATGTTGAGTATCAAGTCAATTTTGACATCATTGTCAATTTGACCACCCATTAATGTGTACTCATCTATGAGCTGGATGAGTGATTCCACATGTTCACGTACCGAACAGTTCTGACCCATTTTCTGTCTTACAATATGCTTGATAAGACTGGATCTAGCTTGTCCATCGAGTCCGCCATATGCTACGTCAAGACGTCACTTAATGTCACGCGCAAGCCATACATCACTATAACGAGGGCGCAGTGCATCTGACATACCAGCCAAGATATATTGTCTGGCCATGCCATTCGACCACATCCACATGTGATACTGTGCACGCTCCTCATCGGAAGATGTATCAGTCGGTGAACTCGGAAAGGGAGTTTGCAGAAC
The DNA here is from genome assembly GCA_026898455.1 of Plectranthus barbatus. Classification (NCBI taxonomy): domain Eukaryota; kingdom Viridiplantae; phylum Streptophyta; class Magnoliopsida; order Lamiales; family Lamiaceae; genus Plectranthus; species Plectranthus barbatus. Next base: position 16,052 of record JAPKLW010001023.1, on the reverse strand, counting down.
AAACAAATGTCCAAATGAATCCAAGAGCTTGACAATGTCACTTTTCCATCCAGGAAAATTCGGGCCAGTCAAAGAATTGTGTATGATTGAATTGATGAGGGATGCAATAATAGACATATCTGAAAACAAACAAGCGAATTAAAGTAAGCACATACTATGAACAATTGAAACAAATATGCATAGAACCTTTAGATAAAACAATGCAATTTGTTTCCTCCAATTGCCCAAGCTAATTTACTGCAAGCTGCTTCAGCAGACGTTTATAGCAAACGCTCAACCAGACCAAAATGATCCTTTAATTTCTTAACATGCCAGGTATCTTTAGCAAAAGAAATTAATATTAGAGATCTTAAGACCAAGTTCACCTATCCAGAGCAGGGACATCATTCATGAGTTATACTCCAGGCAACATCTAAGCCAAAAAATAACCACAAGACTAACTCCGGACGTTTAGAGCGATTTAGCATACGTACTGGACCCATGTCGCATGCCCCTCACATCCTTTGTTATCTCATTTTGTTTAATCTTAGAGACCAGTGAAAGTTGTCTCAATGCAAGCTACTTGAGTAGACGTTTGCTCAGAGGCTCCCACTTCTCATCTTAAACTAAATGTTTTATTTAGAAAACTCATCACATTAGAACTTGTAATTTATTTCTATTGCAAGCTGCTTCAGCAGACATTTACGCTTCGAAATGCCTTACTTCTAATGATCTTGGTTAGAAAAGAACCAAAATCCAGCTCAGTATTTTTAATTTCTAAAAGTTTCATGCGCACACATTATTTTATGTTCCCATAAATTATGTCACACCCAAAATTCCATCATAAATAAATATGATCCCGGAATTTATAGACATAATTTAAAACATAAAATAAATCACATAAGATATGCTCAAAAATTAAATTGCAACATGCATATAAAAGTAAATAATTCAAGCATATAATCATACTTCCTATTATTTACTAGTGCGCACATAATAAATCACATCAATACGAGAATAAATAAATAAACAAATAAATTCTCGTGGCCCCTCAGATGCGATTACAACAAGTCTAACTATTACAAGATTTAATTCCAATACAGATCTTCAAACTGGGCCTCCGTTGGACTTGAAATCTGATATGAATTGTTTTAACAGCAACTGGGCTTCAATTAGGGTTTCTGGCCCAAAAACAAGAACCAAACCCTAATTTTCAGACTGCGGGCCGCTTCCGGGCTGAGAAGCCCGATTTTCGGCCCGGGCTTGGAAACCCTAGGGTTTGCAACAACAGCAGCCGCCACCTTCCTGCCGCCGCCGCCTGTCCAGCCCCGGCCGCCGGAGTCCACGCAGCAGCCCTCAGCCGGCACTTGCGGCCACCTCCAGTCCAGCCCAGCCGTCGTCGCAGGTCACACACACTGCCGGCAGCTCACGCCTTTGCGTGAAACAGCAGCAACTGCGGCCAAGAAATGGCCGCTGCACGCAACCATCGCAGCTGCGCGCGGCCTGTCTGTGCGACACCACCATTGTCGTCTGCTTCTCCCCCGGCCATTGCCGGTCCTGCACGAGAAGGAGTGAGACGGGCGCGGCCCAGCCGCGGAGAGGAGTCACCGCCGCCGCCACCCGCCTGCGCCGTGTGAAGGAGGCGCGCGGCCTGCCTTGCCCGGCGCACGACAACCGCCGCTTGCCACCGTCAGTCTGGTTGTCGCCGCCGCCGGTGTGATCTGCTGCTGGGCTGATTCTGAACTGATGCTGAAACTGTCGTCAGATCTGGACTGTGTTCTTCGTCTCTTCGTTCCTCCAGTTCTCAGATTTTTACAGATTTAAAAAAATAGAAAATACAAAAAATAGATCTAAATTTATTACATGATTTTCCCTATTAAATCTAACCACGGATTTTCTCGTGGTAAAAAACAGATCCAAAAAATGAGAAGGCCACGAGAACAAAAACATATACGACAATTTAAATCCATCCACGAACATACATATTTATTTAATTTCAATCTATCCAAGATAGAGCCGAAGAACATCAACCTGGCTCTGATACCAATTGTAGGGTTTGAGTCTATGATGGACAACACGAGTTGCCATAAATGAATTTCTTGCCAAGGATCGTTCTTAGGATACCAGGAACAAATTTCAATCAAATAAACCATGCGATCCTATGCATGCTCCTACAAAATTAATTGAAGAGGATGGAATTTAGGAATACCTTATTACACCATTTGATCTACAGGTCGAGATCGGAGCCAACAACGATGAAATAGATCTGGATATGAATCTGAATGCCGGCGATGAACAGTTGTTCCTACAGATCTGATCTTATGATCTGTTCCCTTGCTCCTTGGAAATCTGGTGAGGATTATCTACCAAGTTGGATCCGAGATTTGGAGAATCGATCAGTTTCTCCCTTCTGGATCGCCGCCGCCATCTTTCTCAATTTTCGTTCAATACTGAATGATCTAACTTGATCTGATAGAGAGAAGGCCTATATATAGTGTTAGGGTTTTGAGAAACCCTAACCCTAATGGGCTTGAGCAGTTCATGGGCCAGACCAGGGACTAGATGCTAATAATAAAGTGGGCCCTCTTTATTAATTAATCCTTCCTTGTTCAATCCAGAACATAATTAATTAATAAAATATTGTTTTAACCTTCACCACGGTAACAATGCTGACTCGCCCCTTTATTACCACGTTATTAGGAACGGGTTGCACCAAACTAACATGATCCACATATTTAAGGTTTTAGACATTCATTAATTAATTTGGCTTATGACAATCAGCCATAATTAATTAATCTCATATTTCCTGATTAATACCACTCACTCCTTTTCACTTATGCCTGAATTAAATAATTCAACCTGCAGGGTTTAGCATAATGAACCTTGTGAGCTCCTCAGGGAATGTCACCATCCTGAAACAGATATGCTTACCTAAACGTCCAGCCTAAGCAGGCCACACACAAATTGCCAACACCCAAAATACGGGTATAAGAGTACAAGTAAGACTCGCCACCTTGGTAAATCAAAGTGTGGTCAATATGTGTGTGCCCCTTATCCTTCAGTTAGGTTTAAGATCATAGGAAGTATGTTAGGGATCTGGCTCATTCATATGTCAATGAGAATGGCACATCCCACTGTTGATCCCATCAATACATAATCATGTACCGACACATCAAGTACCTAGGATAAGCCCACTTATGAACCGATGTGCCGCAGCTTAGACCGATAGCCTATCCAGGGACTGTCTCAGCTGTGATACTGTTTATATCTCGCTAGTTCAAACGACTCATATAATCCTCTGTGATCTCCTACACACCATACGGTCATCCCTATAGGCGAGATAATAGGATATTATGGTTCGTTGCATGTTTGTTTCATCAGACAAAGAGCATTGTTGTAGCAACGCATATATGAAGACCAGTGTACAAAACACTTAATCATATATGCTTTCCGTATACAATCCCAACACTTTGTGGGTTCATCCGGGATCTCCACCGGGTTCTCTGCACTTGTAGGGGGCAGCTTAGCATTCCTCTGGGCCATAATTGAGACAGCGGCCTTGCTAGATCTTCTCAACCCCTGGACAGGTTCTGTCTTCTTTGTCTTCGGCTTATTCTTTGGTTTTGGTGAAGCTGGGCTGGTTTTCTCCGGGGTACCTTGAGGAGATTCAATGTCCATTCCCGGTCACTTTTTGCCGCCTTGCTTTGTTCTCCTATTTGGATCTGCACGAAAGTTAAGTTCAAAGTAAACCCATCTGCTGCAAAATGCATGTTTTTGACAAATTTTCTTGCATTCGAAAATTTTAAATTACCAGCACACAACTATCTGCCCTCTGCCAAACTTTTGAGTTCTTTCATCGTCCATTGCAAAGAAACAAACCAAAGATCATGGAAGTAAGATTCATTTAAATCCCTAGCACAGAGACCGTCAAAAACCCTTTTCAGAACTACTGCATATAACTAGCACTGATCAACAAAAACTGAAACAAAATTTCTCACACAAAACTGAAATTAACGAGTCTATAAATCATGCTCACAAAAATTGAAACCACATTACAGAGACAGTTCAACCACACAAGCGAAGAAATATAACTCCACACACATACCCGACATTTCAACTTGTAAAAATACCGTCTCTTTCTTAATTTTTACTTACAAAGTTCTTGCAGTATTTAAAGAGAGGAAAACAATTTGAACAAAAGATAGAATGGGAAAAGAAAAGTTCATACCTGCTTCGCGACAACACTCTGATTTACACCACAAGATTGACCAACTTTTTCCTGCCTGAATGCTAAAGAATGAGATGGTTTTGTTCGATCTTCACATTATGTACAGAATATATACACACCTACTTTAAGCATTAACCGGGACAAAAAATAAGGAAACTTTTCGACTTCCCTTGAATAGATGCCTTCTTTCCTTTCTTAATTAAAAATGCAATAGCCAAAACCGTCATTCCTAGGGGTAAGGATTAACTGATGTCACCGTTTTCTCTCCTCTCAACAGCTATATGCAAGCCACGCCTCCCTTGACATGGTTTCTAACCCCACTTACCATCCTGAAATTTTCATCCCTCTTTTCTTTTTTTTAAGTGCGAATAATAAACTTAACAAAATTAAAATATCAAAAAGACTCTTAATTTACTTTTAAGTAAAATCTATTCTACCTAATACTTATGCTACTCACAGGCTGTAGCATTCAATCTTCAGAGACTTAATCAAAATGAATCTAAATTAACTAGGCAGAAAATAAAATGCATAACTAAAATAAACATCCTAAGCTATCACCACATATTTCATCTAAACTCATGATAGCTTAGGTTACCTTGATCTTTAAGGCTCCTGTATTTGGGTGGAAGCCTTCGTCTTCTCCCAGCTTCCTTCGTGATATTGTTACACCCTTTGTCCATTAACCTTGAAGGTACTCCTTGTGCTTTCATCCTTGAGTTCCACAGCTCCATGAGGATAAACTTTGACCAAAGTGAACGGTCCTGACCACCGAGACTTAAGCTTGCCAGGAAACAATCTTAATCTGGCATTGAAAAGTAAACTCTATTGTCCCTCCTCCAGATTTCTATCTGCAATCTTGTTGTCATGCCATCTTTTCACCTTGTCCTTGTATATCTTGGCATTCTCATAACTTTTCAGTCTTAGTTCTTCAAGTTCATTAAGCTGCAATATCCTCTTCTCTCCACTTGCTTTAGGATAAAAATTAAGCTTCCTAGTGGCCCAATATGATTTGTGCTCCATCTCCAAAGGTAGGTGACAGGCTTTCCCAAAAACAAGCCTATAGGGGGACATTCCCAAAGGTGTCTTGTAGGCTGTTCTGTAAGCCCATAATGAATCATCCAAATGTTTGGACCAGTCCTTCCTTGTAGTGTTCACCACTTTTTCTAGCACACTTTTCACTTCTCTGTTTGACAACTCAGCCAACCCGTTGGTATGTGGATGGTACGCAGTTGAAACCTTGTGATTGATGTTGTACTTGGCCAGCAAAGCAGACAAGCTCTTATTGATAAAAATGTGTACCCTCATCACTTATTATTGCCCTTGGAGTTCCAAACCATGTGAAGATGTTCTTATGCAAAAAAATTATGACTATAGCAGCATCATTGTGAGCACAAGCACACGCCTCCACCCATCTGGACACATAGTCAACAGCCAACAAAATGTACTCATTCCCAAAAGATGCTGGGAACGGCCCCATGAAGTCCATACCCCAAACATCAAATAATTCCACTTCTACAATATTGTTCAAAGGCCTAGCATTCTTGGCTAGTACATTTCCCACTCTTTGGCATCTATCGCAGTCCTTAACAAACTCAAATGCATCCTTAAAGACTCCTGGCCAATAAAATCGTGATTGCAGCACTTTAGCTGTTGTGCTCTGTCCACCAAAATGCCCTCCATATGCTGAAGCATGGCAGTCACTCCAAATGTGAGGAATTCTATTCTCTGGAACACATCTTCTAAAAATTTGATCAGGCCCTAACCTATACAAAGTAGCATCATCCCAATAATAGAACTTGGCATCATGCAGGAACCTCTTCAATTGCTGTCCATGCAGCCCATATGGTTTTCTGCCGGTTGGAAGGTAATTTGCAAAATCAGCATACCAAATTGCTTCCTCCTTGCATGCCATGAGTTGCTCATCTGGAAAATTATCATTGATCTGGACTGTATCATCCACTCCAAATGGATTTTCCAGTCGTGACAGATGATCAGCAACTTGATTTTCTGTTCTTTTTTCTGTCTTTAATCTCTAGATCAAACTCTTGCAAAAGTAATATCCATCTGATGGTCCTTGGCTTTGTATCTTTCTTGGCCATTAAATACTTAATTGCAGAGTGATCTGTAAAAACAATCACCTTAGCTCCAACCACATAAGATATGAACTTGTCAAAAGCAAACACTACTGCAAGTAGTTCCTTTTCTATAGTGGTGTAATTCCTCTGTGCCCCATCTATTGTCTTACTTGCATAATAGATTGATCTGAAGTTTTTATCCTTTCTTTGTCCTAAAACTGCCCCTACAGCATAGTTGTTTCCATCACACATTAGCTTGAAGGGTTCATCCCAGTTTCGTGGTTGCATTACAGGGGTTGTGATAAGCGAAGCTTTCAACTTAGTAAATGACTTCATACACTCACTGCTGAAATTAAACTTCCTGTCTTGTTCTAGCAGTTCTGAAAGTGGTTTGGCTATCTTGGAAAAATCCTTGATTAACCTTCTATAAAAACCAGCATGGCCCAGAAAACTTATAACTGCTTTTACTGAATTTGGAACTGGCATCTTGTCAATAACTTCAATATTTGCAGGATCCACTTCAATGCCTTTGTTTGAAATCTCGTGTCCTAAGACTACCCCCTGTTGTACCATGAAACAACATTTCTCCCAGTTCAAAACCAGCTGTGACTTCTCACAGAGTTGCAGAACCTTCTCCAAATTTCCTAAACAGGTATTGAAATCCTTTTCGAACACTGAGAAGTCATCCATAAATACTTCAAGCCCATTTTCAGTCATCTCAGAGAATATTGCAATCATGCAGCGCTGGAAAGTTGCTGGAGCATTACAGAGGCCAAAGGGCATCCTTCGAAATGCAAAGGTTCCATAGGGGCATGTGAAGGTAGTCAAGCTTTGGTGCTCTGGGGCAATTTCTATCTAATGGTAACCCGAATACCCATCTAAGAAGCAGTAGTAATCCTGCCCAGCCAATTTGTCCAGCATTTGATCAACAAATGGCAGTGGAAAATGATCCTTCCTGGTGGCATCGTTTAACTTCCTATAATCTATACAAATCCTCCACCCAGAGACTGTCCTTGTGGCTATCATTTCTCTCTTCTCATTCTGCACAAAAGTAACTCCCCCTTTCTTCGGCACACACTGTACTAGGCTCACACATGAGCTGTCTAAAATAGGGAATATGATTCCTGCATCTAACCACTTGATTATCTCTTTCTTCACAACTTCTTTCATGTTAGGATTGAGCCTCCTTTGTGGTTGTACTGAATTTTTAATCCCATCTTCTAACAGTATCTTATGCATGCATATAGTGGGACTGATTCCCTTGATATCTGATATGGTCCATCCAATTGCCTGTTTATGCTTTTTAAGCATATGCATCAGTCTCTGTTCATCTTCCTCTTTCAAATTTGAAGCAATTATTACATGTAGAGTCTCAGCTTCTCCTAGATACACGTATTTCAAGTGAGTTGGCAAAGGCTTGAGCACCAGCTCAGGAGGTTCTTCGAGTGAAGACTTTGGCTCCTTCAGTTCTCTGTTCATAAGATCCAATGATTCAAAGTTAGGTTTTTCCCCCCCAAACTTTGCACCATGCTCTACCCATGCTGCAACATTTTCCTCGGACACTTCCTCATTCTCACAATCTTCATGTTGCAGATCTACAATATGCTCCTCTATTACTGACTCCAAGATTCCAATTGTAAGCAATTTTATGATTTATCTGGCAACTTCATAGTGTTATACAGGTTAAAAGTAGTTTGTTCTTCATGGACCCTCGTGATCTACTCTCCTTTTCCTCATCAATCAGTGTCCTGCCTGTGGCTAAAAAGGGTCTTCCCATAATAATGGGCACTTCTCTGTCAGCTTCATAATCCAAAATAATAAAGTCTGCAGGGAAGATAAACTTATCTACTCTGACCAGTACATCTTCAATCTTCCCTTCTGGATGCACAGTCGATCTGTCTGCAAGCTGCAAGGTGATAGTTGTTGGTCTTGCTCCTCCTATACCCAGCTTTTTAAAAATTGATAGGGGCATTAATTTCACACTGGCTCCCAGATCACAGAGTGCTCTTCCTACATCCCTTCCTCCAATTGAACAGGGAATAGTGAAACTTCCTGGATCTTTCAGCTTTGCTGGGATCTGCCTTCTCAACGGTCCACTGACTTCTTCAAACAAAGACACAATTTCAAACTCCTTCAGCCTTTTCTTTTTAGTCAGAATGTCCGTCAGGAACTTCACATAAGTAGGCATTTGTCTCAATGCTTCCACCAAAGGAACATTGATGTGAATTTGCTTGAGCATATCCAAAAACTTTTTGAATTGCTATTCTTCCGTCCGTTTCTTTAACCTAACAGGGAATGGTGGTTGAGGTAGACTGAGATCATCTTCCACAGACTTTCTCTTGCTGTTAAGCACATTTTCCTCAGGGATTTTAGTTTGCTTTTCCTGAGTTATCAACTCATCATTGACTGAGGGATAAGCCTCCTTAATAGGAGCTTTCCCTTCTCTCTGTATTCTAACCCCAGCTTGATCCTCTTTTGTGGGAGGTTAGATCTCTTTTTGATGTACTTCAGTTGGTCTCTCTTCAATCTGCTTTCCACTCCTCAAGGTCACCACCTTACACTGCTCATTTCCCCCTCTAAGATTCTCTTTATTCCTAGGTAAGCTTCCCTGTGGTCTATTCCTGAAATCATTGGCCAACTGGCCCATTTGAACCTCCAGATTTCTCAGAGAAGAGGCTTGACTTTGTATTAAAGCATCCTGACTTTTCAGCCTCACTTCATTCTTAGCCATGAACTCTTTCATCATCTCTTCCATGGTTTTCTTAGGTTTCTGAGGTGGAGCTTCCAGATTTTGTTGCTGATTATTCTGTTGTTGGTTGAAACCACCTTTGTTAAAATTGTTATGCTAGTCTCGTGCTCCAGCATTCTGATTTCCTTGCCCAGACCATGAGAAATTGGGATGATTCCTCCACCCTGTGTTATAAGTGTTAGAGTATGGATTATTATTCCCCTGATACTGTTGGTGTCTATTTCCCATGTAACACACAGATGCTGGGTTTGAAAGGCATTCCTCAAATTGATGACCTTCCCCACAGTAGATACAACTTAGAACCATTGCAGATTCTGTTGGCATTGAAGGGACCATGGCTTGACTGGTGTTTTTCTCAATATTCTTCATGGTTGCTCCTAAAGCTTCCATTTGTGTAGTGAGGGCCTTCATGGGGTCAACTTCTAGTACCCCTACATCTTTTGGAGTTGAGATGGCTGCTGCTCTGGAATTAGCCCAAAAATAATTATTTGCAGCCACTTTGTCCAGAATTTCGCAAGCTTCATTATAGGTTTTGTCTAGCAAAGCTCCTCCTGCTGTTGCATCGATCATCATTCTTGAACTTCCAGTTAACCCATTATAAAAGATCTCCATCTGAATACAGTAGGGTATCCCATGATTTGGGCATCTCCTTAATAATTCCTTGAACCTTTCCCATGCCTCACTAATAGATTCATCATCTTGCCTAAAGGCCATGATTGCATTCCTGCACCGAGCATTCCTGGTAGGAGGAAAGTATTTTAGTAAAAAGGTCTCTGCCAGCTCATTCCAGGTAGTCACAGATCCAGGTGTTAAATTGGAAAGCCAAGTTTTAGCACTATCCCTTAGAGAGAAAGGGAACAGTCGCATCCTTTGAGCTTCAGGGGTTACTCCCTGCAATTTGAAGTTGTCACATATCTCCAGAAAAGACCTTAAATATAAGTGAGGGTCCTCGGTAGCCTACCCACCAAATTGCCCCAAGCTCTGCAACATTTGGAACATAACCGGCTTAAGCTCAAAATGTTGCTCTTGCACCTCAGGTCTTAACACCCCTGGATTGAAGTCAGTAAATCTCGGTGCCATATATGTCGTGATTACTATGTCCTTATCATCATCAGGATTAATTATCTGTCTAGGTGGCTCAGGTATATTCTCTCCATTCCCTTCAGCCATCTTCCTTACTTTCTGCTTCCTTCTATTTCTTCTAAATGTTCTTTCAATCTCTGGATCAAATGGAAATAATTCTCGTATAATCTTCTCACTCATAAACTACTAACCCTCTGCACAAAGAAAATGTTTAGTTTTTAATAGCAATCAGGTCAAATATACATATATATTAATACTCAAGAAATTCAGAAGCATTCGGATTTAAATTAACACTCCCCGGCAAAGGTGCCAAAAACTTGTTGTGTGCTATAGTGTACCTATAGAACCAAGGCGCAAGTATACGCAATCTACAAGTAATACAGTCAAGTGAGACCAGATATCGAACCCTAGGGAGTGAGTTCTAAATCGTGCACTATGAATTGCTTGCAAACAGGGGATGAATGTCACCAACTATTACTCAAAGCATAAATAAGCGAAAATGATGATTCCAAATAAAACCAAAACTAACAATAACTCTTCGTTCCAAAAAATAATCATAAACTGTCTAAACTACTAACAATGACGAAGGATACACTTGGGTTGTGATCAACAAGTTATGGTTACTATCTTCTATGCTAGAGTTTATGTCTCGCATTTGTCTGAGCCTTAGAACTTTCTCAAAAACTGCCTAGCAAGCTTTCACTCTATTAGATCTACACTTCCAGACCAGGTATCATATGTCTATGCTCACCATGATATTTTAGTGACAAACTCCTAAATTCTAGCTCTCTTAAGTTGTACTATCTCATATGTCTAAGGGGTTAACAAAATTGCCTAAGATCCTCTCGGCCTACTTTTCCTTTCGATCTCCATAGGTGAAGTATTTCTTTCCACTTTCGTGCTCAAGAAATGATACAAAACAAGATAGAAGACAAACTCAGACATGCGGACCATTAACTCAGCATAAATTCAAGTGTTCATAATTGTTTACTACCCAAGTGTATAATGGAAATTAGCTCATACTTGCGAAGAGAATAAAACGAGATAAGAAATCATTCATCATTGTGCACAAATCGAAAGATTAAAATCCAAAATATATGTGATGATCTCTCTATCTTCAATGGCTTCTCTTCCAAGCTTTCTACTTTCTCTTCCGTTGCTCGTGCGATATGATCCCCCGTGTGTTCTGCGATGTGTCCTTCTAAAAAATGTATTTTTTCCTCATTTCTTGATATTTTTGCATCTTCTTGCAACACTATTGATCTTCCTCCCATTTCTAGGATCCTTCCACGTGGATAAGTGTCATTGTTCCTTCCAGACAAGAGTTTAGCTTCAAATGTGACACCTATCCTCCCAGCAGACAAGATCAAAAAGGAGCTTTAGCTTTGTCTTCAGGTGGTCCCGGAGAGAGAAAATACTCCTGGTTGTGCTCATTTGCTTCTCCCATGCTCAAGCATAACCACTGGTTGGTATGCGCAATATAAGCTCTAGCATTCTGATCCAGGTCAAAAATCTCACACAAGCTTGCAAAAACTTATTAAAACTTAAATTAGCCAAAATAAAGGGCAATGTTTACAAAGATGTAAATAAGATCAACAGATGCTCTAAAAGGAGAACAAAATTATTTAAAAACAACATCTAAAGTGTAGAGAAAGAGATCAAAAGATAACTCTTTATGAGAGTTATCAATATATTTTTGGAAGATATTATTTAAGTTAGGATATTTAGGATTGAGATATACATCAAGTCTATTCCTATTCCTATCATAATTCAGCCATGTATAGCCCAAACTAACACTATAAATACCCCTCTAGACTAGTTTATTCAGTGAACTTCAATCCCTATATGAACATTAGTTCATATATCCTTCTCAACCTCAATTTTTGTAGTTAGAGTTTTAGTTTATTTTATGCACTTTTGAATTTTTGTTTTTATTTTAATGCAAGTTTATTTTATTTTAATTATGTCTTTTGTTTTGTTTCTGTCTAGCTAAATTCCTAGCAGGTTATAGGGTTTGATATTATTTTGAAGGCATGTTTAGGATTAATTAATTTGGTTCATAATTTCTGTGTTTATTTTATAATTCTAACTTTATTCAAGGATCGAGAGGTGACGATTAATTTAGATGTCTAGCTATTAATAGAAGGACCAAGAGGTGAATATTGATAGTGGGATTAGGAATGCTATACTGTGCAGCTGAGATGTATTAGACTATCGGAATTGAACTGATTTGTTTATGAGATTGACTAATTTGGTGTTCTTGAGACCGAGAGGAGATAGTCACTAATTAATAATCTAGGTTATATTTGCCCGACCCAGAAAATATACCATAATTGTAGTATTCCACCTATTAAGTTAATTGGTTCTTACATGTTATCCATAATAAGATTTCTGTCCTAGGATATGTGTTTTGTTTTATTTAATATAAGTTTTTATTTTATTTTCTCTGCCTAGTTTAATAAACAGAACCTAATTTTAAAGTACTCAAACAATTAATCTGAAACTATGTTTAAGTACATAGGACTATTTCGCATATCTTTTCTCTGTGAGTTCGACATTCGAGTTATAAATTTATTTGACCACTATATTATAATTAGTCTGATAGAAATAGCAGTGATCAAATTGGTGCCGTTGTCGAGGCATAGATAGATTTAGCACCTGTTACTAATTCTGTTAAGGTTTTTTGGATTGAGAAATAATATTACATATTTTATTTTTTATTTTTGCTTTTGTTTTTATTTTAAAGTTTAAAAAATCATGTGTTTTTATCGATTGACACACTTGTATGTCGATTGACACGGAAGGTCGACGAAGCTTATTTTGACCCAGTCTGAGGAGGTTGAATTTGGGATGCACGTCGACCAATGCAAGCTCGTGTCAGTCGCTGCAGCACTGTCGACAGGAGGACACGTCGAGCAAGTCAGATGCTCGAAGCGAGGGATCCACGTCGATCGACATGAAATCTCGTCGATGGATTCAGAGAGAAGAGACGATGCAGCTTGCATTGCTTGAAGCTGGAGAGAAAACAAGGATAAAAACTCAACGTCTGAAGTTGACCACTAGATACCTATTTCAATAGGTGTCTGATTCTCAAACTTTTTCCACTCTTCGAATGAAATAAGTTTGGGGGATGTGGACATGAATTTGAAGCTTTTCTCCCTTTTATTTAGTTTTTCTTATTTAAGTTTTTTCATGCTAGTTCTTTTAGTTAAATTCCTGCCTAGACAAAAAAAATCAAACTACTTGAGCTGAATTTTCAAACATTGTCTCTTCCGAATGCGATTTGCAATTGAGGATTGATCTTTAGATAGTTTGAATTGACTGGGATTGTGATTGAAGTAGCCAATGAATGTAGAATACCACATGGAGGGTTTGATTTTGAAACTTGCACTTACATGATGAATTGAGTTTTGATTTGATGTTTACGATGGAAGAACAAGATTGCACCTAAGTTACGTTTTTGAGCTTTATATTTCATTTGATGTGAGTTTTGCATGTGTGTAATGTCTAGAACTTGCATTGTTTCTTTTTCGAGACTGCATAGTATGCACAAGTCTAAAAAAATGATTTTAGGCCGTCTTTGTTAGCCAATTTATCACAAACACTATCCCTTATGATATTTTATCCCTAGAATAGCCCCTTTGAGCCTGATAATTTTTCTTTATTGGTCAATGAGTTAAGAAAAAATTATGGTTTTGTCTTGTCTTTGAGAGAGCACCATAAATGAGGCGAATTGTATCTTGTCTATGAGATTTTGGAGAAATAGGGATGATTGTTATGAGTAGATGAGGGATTGTTAGAATTGGTGAGCAAAAGAAAAGTGAGCTCTAAGAAAAAAAAATGTATAGATATCCTAATAAGCTCTACAAAGAAAAAAAATTAATTAAAGAGAATAAAAGGATTGGAAAGAATTGTTATGGTATGAATTGCAAGATCTTAGGAGAAGGGTGAATGAAGTTTGATGGTGGTTTGGATTGGTTGAGGTGTGCAACTCAATTTAATTTAGTCACTTGGCCATATATTCCCTACCCTTCACAAAAACCTACATTACAACCCAAAATAAAGTCCTATTTGATTCTAGGTCTTGTGTGCACATTTAAGCAGTGGAGGAAGTAAAATATTTGCAAACCTATGGTAGATGTAAATCATACAAGATGAGTGTATACACATTAAACACATAAACACTTGAGTGATGAGCGAAACAATTTCCTTGTGAGGTTCTTACAAAGTTTACTGATTTTCTAACTTAATTTGGATTGTTTGTGCTTGTGGAGATTTCATACTTGGATTGTTAGGAATGTTGTGAGGCATTGCACACTTCAATTATATGAACTTGAGATTTATTCTTTTCTTTTGATTGAGGACAATCAAATATTCAAGTTTGAGGAATTGATGAGTTCATATTTTCACTCATTAATGGTTTGATCTATCTTTGATTTTAGTTGCATTTTAGTTATTTTTATTGCATGAGTCACTCTAGGAGTGTATTATACTTGTAGTGGTGTATTTTCGTGCAGGTTTATGGATATTAAATTTAAAAAGAGGAATATGGATGATTAAATATTGAAGACTTGATCAATGATAGTTGAGGATTAGATATTAACCAAGATTCTGAAAGATTTGGATAGAGAAAAGAAGATTTGAAGATGAAATTCGCAGTAGATTTTCGTAGTCTAAGAAAGGCCTAGAGTAAATCGGTCATATCTCACTCAATACTTGGAATCTGATCTATTAATGCATATCCACAAATACGTAATCGAGTTGGCTAATGCAAGTGGAATCACATTCATCGGAGCTGTAAATCAATAGATATGGTCGAATTCGTGAAGCTGTGCAAATCTGGCGGGATTTTCTCAAGATACTTTCAAATCAATCCTAATTTTACTCTAAAATTCAAGAAGATCTACCAAGAATTGAAGATACAAAAATTTAAGATATATTTTTGGAAGATATATTTAAGTTAGGATATTTAAGATTGAGATATACATCAAATCCAATTCTATTCCTATCATAATTCAGTCATGTAAAGCCCAAACAAACACTATAAATACCCCTCTATACTAGTTTATTAAGTGGATCTCAATCCCTATATGAATATTAGTTCATATATCCTTATCAACCTCAATTTTTGTAGTTAGAGTTTTAGTTTATTTTATACGCTTTTGAATTTTTGTTTTTATTTTAATGCAAGTTTATTTTATTTTAATTATGTCTTTTGATTTATTTCTGTCTAGCTAAATTCCTAGCAGGTTATAGGGTTTGATATTATTTTGAATGCATGTTTAGGATTAATTAATTAGGTTCATGATTTCTGTGTTTATTTTATAATTCTAATTTAATTCAAGGACCGAGAGGTGACGATTAATTTAGATGTCTAGCTATTGATAGAATGACCGAGAGCTGAATATTGAAAGTGGGATTATGAATGAATGATATACTCTATACTTTCCAACCAAGATGGGAAGAGAATTTAACATATGAGCACTACTATATATACATATATGTCTGGTTGATATGTGCGTAATTTGCATGATTTTTGGGGTTTGAATAGAATGAATTCAGGAGGATTAAGTGCACAAATCACACACATATCTCTTCTTTTCATTGATTTTCCTTCACTTGGTGTTTGTGAGTTGTTTTGAGTGTGCAGGGCATGAAAAAGGGTTGGAAATTGGAGTTTTGGAGCTAAAATGAGGCCAAGGGCGAAGCAAATCCCGTTAGGGACACACACCTCCCGCTCGGGACAAGAAAAGCATGAAATTGCCGAAAAGTCGAAGCCGGTCCCGCTCGTGACCCTTGCTCGGGAGGCTCCAGTGCGTTCGGGATACGTCATTTAGGCGTGAATTCGAGAGGAGAGTGAGAAGTCGTAGCAGATCCCGCTCGGGACCACATCGTCCCGCTCGGGATCGGTCGGGAATTTTGGGCGATCAGTTCATTT